>ML392038.1:0-28331 GCA_005239525.1 Nicotiana knightiana | reverse complement strand
AAGTAGCTCAAAGGCTTGTTGCGGCGTGTAACCCAATCCATATACATAAATATATACAGCCTAAAGGGTTGTTGCAGCGTGCAATCCGAACCATATACCTCACATAGCTCACAGCTCGGCACTCAGGCCCCATCTCAGTTACTAACCTCTCCAACCCCAAATCACATTTCAGACGCATTCCCAAGTCCTAACGGAGCTAATGGAACCATCAAAATTCAAATCCGAGGTCTTTTCACATACAAGTCGACATCTAGTCGACTTTCCCAACTTAAGCTTTCAATTAAGAGACTAAGTGTCTCAATTCCTTTCAAAAATACTCCGAACCTAAATCAACTAACCCGGTTATAATAACTGTAAAGCACAAAACAAGCATAAATGGGGGAACCGGGGCTATAACTCTCGAAACGACCGGCCGGATTGTTACAGAATCATACTTAGACCGCTCGGAATAACACCAAATTTTACGTGCAAGTCTCAAATAACCATACGGAGGTATTCCCAGTCTTGAAATATCAAACGGGCCTCAATAACACCAAAACAAACTTCAAACAAAATTTAAAGAACTCTAAAACTTTCAATGCGCCAACTTTCAACTTTATGCGCCGAAATGCTCCCAGATCATCCAAAACCCAGTCCGAACGTACGCCCAGGTCCAAAATCATTATATGAACCTATTGGGACCATCGAATCTCAGTTTCAAGGTTATTTACTCACAATGTTGACCCAAGTCAAACTTATCCCTTTTACGCCAATAATAAGGAACCATGTGTTCTTATTTCAACCCGAACCCTTCCAGACCCGAACTAACAATCCTTGCAAGTCATAAAATAGTAAAAGCACATACGAGAGCCTTATTTAAGGGAAAAGGGATCTAGAAAGAAAAATTATTGGTCGTGTCGTTGCAGGCATTTCAAGAATTTTATATTGTAAGGAAGTTGTACCTGATTGTTTAAAATGTGTTCCTTTTTTATTGGAAAAAATAATCACCACTCAAAGACACGTGTGAATAACTTGTAAAATTGTGGGCCCTCTTTAAATTTCCATTTCATAAGTCATTGCATGTTTTTAGGCCATCATAACCACATGAGCCCTACTTAAGTTTATTATTTTCAACTAGGGGTGTACATGGACCGGGTTGATTTGGTTTTTATCAAGACCAAACCAAACCAAACCAACTATATTAGTTTGGATTGGTTTCGGTTTTGTCGATTTTCTCGGGTTTTTCATGTTTTTTTGTTACAAGAATATTATTTCAATTTTACTTTGTTAAAGTGATGGATAAAGACTTGATAAACGAATATATTTTTAGTAAAGATTGAAAAAATGACAAACATATGATATATTAAAATATTCTTATAGGACAATTTTTTTTTAGTAACACATGATAGTTATTTTCTTAGTCAACTAAATATTATTTTTTATTGATGTAGGCTTTCAAGGTTAATCAATTTCAATACTTAAAGATAAAAATCAATATGATACCTAAATAATAATATGTTGTACTTAATTTTAAATTATCGAAATGTGATTACCAGATAGGTCATCTCATGTTTTGAAATCTTATTCTATGATTCGAAGCCATAAAAATCATGTTTTAGCCTTCCTCGATTATGTGCACAGTCCGAGCATCTTTCCAGAAAGCTTTTATGTTAAAAATTGTGAAAATTAAGAATTTTTGCCTAAAACTTCATTTAAGTTGACTTCGGTCAACATTTTTATTAACCGGGCCCGGATTCATGTTTTAACGACCCCACTGGGACCGTACTCTGATTTGGACTTGTACATATCCCCGGAATCTAATTTGAAAGTCCCTAGCCCGAGATATCGGACTTTTTCAAAATTTGAAAGTCAAAGGTATAATGAATTTGAAATGTTTGATCAAAGTTTGACTTTTTGGATAACAGGTCCCTATTTTGATTCCGGAACCTGATATAGGTCCAATACCATATTTATGACTCGTCTGTAAAATTTGATGAAAAATGGAGTTGGTTTGACGTGATTCGGACGTCCGGTTGTGAAAATAGAGGTTTCAAAGTTTTCTTGAAATTTTCATTTAATTTGGTTTTCGATTCATAGTTCTAGGTGTTATTTTGGCGATTTGATCACGCGGCCAAGTTTGTATGATGTTGTTAGACTTGTGTTCATAGTTGGTTTAGAGCCCCGAGGGATCGGGTGAGTTTCGGATAGGCCACGGAGTGAACTAAACTTAGAAATCATAGCTGGTATGCATCATACCTGCAGATATTGCATTTGCGAGATCTGGCTCGCAAATTTGAGCCTCGCATTTTCGAAGAAACCATCGCATTGGCGAGCAGTAGGCTGGGGGTGGACCTTCACATTTGCAAAGTTTTGGTCGCATTTGCGAAGTTTTGGTCGCATTTGCGATACTCTCCTATTCGCATTTGCGATGACTGCAGGCCTAGGGTACTTTTTGCATTTGCAAAGAAAATATTACATTTGCGGGTTCGCATTTGTGAACCCCAGGTCGCAAATGCGATACCTGCAACTGAACAAAAGATTACTTAGACGGGATTTTAGATTCATTATTCAAATATTCAAACCTAGAAACACAATAGGCGATTTTCCAAAGAGTTTTTCTTCCCCAAATCATTGTTAAGTGATTCTAAACTAATTTCTTTCAATTTTCCACTACTTTTTCCTAAGATTCAACCTAAAATCTAAAGTTTTCATGGGAAAATTGGGGGGTTTTCGGTAGAAATCGGGGATTTAGACATCAAATTGAGGTCGGATTCCAAAACAAATCACATAACCGGGCTCGGGGTTGAATGGGAAATCGGGTTTTGGTCCGAATTTCGGGTTTGGACCAAGCGGGACCGGGTGTTGACTTTTTCAAAGGCCTACATTGAATTATTTACAATTGTGGGTAGTTCCTAAGGCTTAAATTGAATTGTTTGGTTGGTAATTTGCAAGATTCTATCGGTTCAAAGGCTTGTGTGAAAGGAAAAGTTGTGGTTCAGCTTTGAGTTTGGGATGTTGGAGCGAGGTAAGTGTCATGGTTAACATTGATTTTAGGGAATAGGACTTGTGTGTTTATTGCTACTTGTTTAATTTCTGGGAACAATTTATATGTGAGGTGACGATTACTTATGCGTTGTAGTCGGGTTAAAGCATGTGGGTGGGGTTTGGTTTCTTGCAATTATATCTTCCTTTGTTCATATTATCCATGTTTAGACTAGTATTTTTAACTCGATCTCTTTTATCATGTTTATGGATCTTTTGGTAATATTTGAGTATTGATTTCGAAGTTAAGGTTGACATTCTGGAACCAGATGTGGAAATAAAACTTGCACTTGTTATTTTATCTCCCTACTGTGATTTATTCATTACATTATGGTAAGGGAGAGTGTTAATGCACGAAGAGTGATGTCGTGTCATTTCTATTGACTTTATGGTGAGGTTGAGAGTGTTAATGCACGAAGGGTGATGTCGTGCCATATTGTGTGTGTAATGCACGAAGGGTGATGTCGTACCATGTTATGAGAGTTAATGCACGAAGGGTGATGCTGTGTCGTTTCTATTAATTCCATGGTGAGGATAAGAGTAAAAGCACGAAGGGTGATGTCGTGAATTCTTCCTTTACTGTGTTTGTTGTTTCATATTGGTTCACAGTAGATTGGTTGTTCAAGTTATCATTTTGTTGTAGTTATTTATCTCATATTCCCCTCAGCATGTTTCCCTCTCCCGGTATTACCTGTTTAGTTCTTCAGTGGTGTTATTTGTATATATATACTGTTAAACTGTACATATTTGATTTGTAGGTGTCTTGTCTTAGCATCGTCACTACTACGTCGAGGTTAATCTCGACACTTACTAGTACATGGGGTCGGTTGTACTGATATTGCACTCTGCACTTTTTGTGCAGATTTTGGTACCAGCTCTGGCTGATTCAGAGATTAGCTGTCGGATTTGCTATCAGGAGACCCAAGGTAGATCTGCTGGCATCCGCAAACTCTTGAGCCTCTTCTTTGTTTTATCTTTTACTGTTTCTACTTCAAAATAGTGTATTTTCCCTTCTTCAGACTATGTTTGTAGTAATCTTAGTAGCTCATGGATTGTGACTCCAGATCCGGGTGGTTGTAAATGTTGAAGTCTTTATATTATTCCATATTCTCTATATTTCATCTTAATTTATTGTTGTTGTTGACTGAATTGAATAAGGTTTAGCTTAATAATACCCTAACGTTGGCTTGCCTAGCAAGTGGAATGTTAGGCGTCATCACGGTCCCGATGGTGGGAATTCCTGGTCGTGACAAGTTGGTATCAAAGCCCTAGGTTGCCTAGGTCTCACGATTCACGAGCGAGCTTAATAGAGTCTGCGAGATCGGTATGGATACGTCTATATTTATCTCCCAAAGGCTTAAAGTTTAGGAACAAATTTCACTTATATTCTTCTTTGTCGTGCGATTTTGTTTTCTCAATACTGATTGGACTCTTCTACTCTTATTCTCACATAGATGGAAAGAACACGTACCACTTCTTCAATGAGTAGAAGCCAGAGCCTCCAGTGGCAGCTCCTACAAGGGGCAGAGGTCGAGCCCAAGGCCGTGTCATAGGCCGAGGTAGGGACAGGGCTTAGCCCAGAACCCCAGCCGTGGAGCCTCAACTAGATTTTGACGAGGAGGTTCTAGCTTAGACTATTCTTGCCGGCGTAGCTCAGGTTCCGGAGGGGTTCATTGTCACCCCAGTGCTTCAGGATGCTTTGGTCCGTTTGGTGGGCCTTATGGAGAGTGTGTCCCAGACTGGCACATTTCCCATGGAACCAGTCGTCTCTCAGGCTGGAGTAGGAGCACAGACTCCTACTACTCACACTCTGAGCAAATGGCTCCACAGTATCAGACTCCAGTAGCTCAACCTGTCAAAGAAGTTCAGTCAGTTGTTGCGGCACAGGCTGGTAAGGTACCATCTATGTCTTCTGAGGCTTTATGAAGATTGGACAAGTTCACCAAGTTCTTTCCAACTCACTTCAGTAGTACATCTTCAGAGGACCATCAGGAGTATCTTGACAGTTGTCATGAGGTTCTACGGAACATGGGTATAGTGTAGACCAATGGGGTTGATTTTGCTGCATTTCAGATCATTGGTTCCGCCAAGAAATGGTGGAGAGATTATTTGTTGACCAGACGAGTGGGGTTGCCTGCTCTTACTTGAAACCAGTTCTCTCATCTCTTTCTGGAGAAGTTTCTCTCTATCACATTGAGAGAGGAGCATCGCCAGTTCGAGCGTCTTTACCAGGACAGTATGAATGCTACTCAGTATGAGACCCGTTTTGTGGATTTGGCCCATCATGCTCTTCTGCTTCCTACCGAGAGAGAGGGTGGGGAGGTTTATTGAAGGACTTGCTCAGCCTATCAATTGCAGATGGCTAAGGAGACTGGGAGTGAGAATTCTTTTCATGAGGTTGCCAATATCGCCAGGCGAGTCGAGGTGGTTCTTGCTCAGGGAGGTCAGGGGTCTGACAAGAGACATCATCATTCCGGAGGATTCAGCAGTGCCTCATCTGGAGGCTAAGTACATTTGGAAGAGGCGATCTCCTAGGCCGTTTCATTCAGCACTCCAGTCATCGCACGGTACTCCAGGTGGGCGTGGCACTCATATGCCTCATTCTGAGCAGCTAGCGTACAGTGCACCACCAGCTCCTATCAGTGCACCTCCGCTCCAGAGTTTTCAGGGTGGTTACTTAGGTCGACAGGGTCAGCTCCATGGCCAGTAGTCACAGCAGCCGAGGTCTTGTTATACTTGTGGTGATCCGAGGAACATTGCTAGACTTTTCCCTCATACATCAAGTAGTTCACAGCATCAAGGTTCTCGTGCCATGGTCCTAGCATCGGGTGTTGCACCGCTTGCTCAGCCATCTAGAGGCAGGGGTCAGGAATCCAGAGGTAGTAGTCCGACATTTAGAGGTGGAGGTCAGGCCGCTAGAGGTGGAAGCCAGCCAACCTGGGGCCATCCCAAGGATGTAGTTCAGAGTGGTGGGGCCCAGCCCCGATGCTATGCTTTTCCAGCCAGGCCTGAGGCTGAGTCATTTAATATCGTTATCACAGTTACTGTTTTAGCTTGTAGTAGAGATGCTTTAGTTCTGCTTGATCTGGGATCTACTTACTCATATGTGTCATCTCATTTTGCTTCATATTTGGTTGTGCCACGTGATTCTTTGAGTGCCCCTATATATGTGTCCGCACCTGTGGGGATGCTATTTTTTTAGATCGTGTTTATCGTTCGTGTGTGGTCACTATTGGGAGTCTTGAGACTAGTGTAGATATTCTACTTCTCAATATGGTTGATTTTGATGTTATATTAGGTATGGATTGGCTGTCACCTTATCATGCCATTTTGGTTGGTCATGTCAAGACGGTGACCTTAGCCTTGCTGAGGTTTCCTCAATTAGAGTAGGGAGGGATTCCTGGCCATTCTACTAGCAGGGTTATATCCTATATGAAGGCTCGGCATATGGTCTAGAAGAGGTGTTTAGCTTATTTGGCTTATTTTTGTGATTTCAGTGTAGAGGTTCCTTCCATGGATTCTGTACCAGTTGTTCGTGAGTTTCTAGAGTTATTTCCTGCGGACGTGCTACGGATGCCACCCGACATGGATATTTATTTCTATATTGATTTGGCTCTGGGCACTCAGCTCTTTCCATTCTGCCATACCGTATGGCCTCGCCAGAGTTGAAGGAATTGAAGGAACAATTGCAAGATTTACTTGATAAGGGATTTATTAGGCCTAGTGTCTTACCCTAGGGTGCACCTATGTTGTTTGTGAAGAAGAAGGATGGATCGGTGAGGATTTTCATAGATTATCGGCAGTTAAACAAAGTCACCATCAATAATAAGTATCCATTGTTGCGGATTGATGATTTATTTGATCAGCTTCAGGGTGCCAAGGTGTTTTCAAAGTTTTATTTGAGGTCTGGCTATCATCAGTTGAGGATTAGGGCACCCGATGTCCCTAAGACAGCTTTTCAGACTCGGTACGAGCATTATGAGTTTCTAGTGATGTCCTTTGGGTTGAGAATTGCCCCAGCAACATTCATGGATTTGATGAACCGAGTGTTCAAGCCTTATTTGGACTCCTTTGTGATTGTGTTTATTGATGGTATCTTGATCTACTCCCGCAGTCGAGAGGAGCATGAGCAGTATCTTAGGGTTGTGCTTCAGACCTTGAGAGACAGCCAGTTATATGCCAATTGGCAGTAATCTCATCATACACAATCAGCTTCACGCGGTGATAGGCCATCCAATTGGTCTTGAGCATATTTCTTTCACTTTATATTCATACACGGTACTCGACCCCCGAACTCGATCCTGTGTTAATCCTTTAGGCTTTTACTCATGCTTCAAAGTTCCAAATAGCTCGATTTCATTTTGTAACATATATATAACTCGGAATCACTTCTACAAGGCATAAAACACATAATTAGTGCAAAACACTAGCAATTAAAGCTGAAACTCAATTAAAGTGTACTAAATTAGAGTGTAGTAAGTGACTAAAATACGTAATTATAGCCTATCATCACTTATACGATCTATTGTGATGCGTCCCATGTTAGGATCAGTGCGGTGTTAATGCAGGAGGGTAGGTTGATTGCATATGTGTCGCAGTAGTTGGTGTGCATCAGATCTTAGAAATCATAGCTGGTGTGCATCAGATCTGCAGATTTCGCATTTGCGAGATCTGGCTCGCAAATGTGAGCCTCGTATTTGCGAAGAAACCATAGCATTTGCGAGCAGTGGTCTGAGGTGGACCTTCGCATTTGCGAAGTTTTGGTCGCATTTGCAATCCTCTCCTGTTCGCATTTGCGAACACTTGTTCGCATTTGAGATGACTGCAGGCCTAGGGTAGTTCTCGCATTTGGGAAGAAAATGTCGCATTTGCGTACCCCAATGCGATGCCTGCAGCTGAACAAAAGATGGTTTAGACGGGATTTTTGATTCATTCTTCAAATTTTCAAACCTAAAAACACAAGAGACGATATTCCAAAGAGCTTTTCTTCCCCAAATCATTGGTAAGTGATTCTAAACTAATTTCTTTCAATCTTCCACTACTTCTTCCTAAGATTCAAATTAAAACCTAAAGTTTTCATCGGACAATTGGGGGGTTTTAGGTAGAAATTAGGGATTTGGTAATTTCGGGATTTAGACCTCAAATTGAGGTCGGATTCCAAAACAAATCACATAACTGGGCTCGGGGTGAATGGGTAATCTGGTTTTGGTCCGAATTTCAGGTTTGGAACAAGCGGGCCTGGGGCTGGCTTTTGTTGACTTTTTTTAAAAATGGCCTAAATTGAATTCTTTTCAATCGTGGGTAGTTCCTAAGGCTTAAATTGAATTGTTTGGTTGGTAATTTGCAAGATTCTATCGGCTCGGAGGCTTGTGTGAAAGGAAAAGGCATGGTTGAGCTTTGAGTTTGGGACGTTGGAGCGAGGTAAGTGTCGTGGTTAACCTTGATTTGTGGGGATAGGAGTTTTGTGTTTATCGCTACTTGTTTAATTGTTGGGAACAACGTATATGTGAGGTGACGAGCACTTATGCTTTGTAGTTGGGTTAAAGCATGCGGGTGGGATTTGGTTTCTTGCAATTATAGCTTCCTTTGTTCATATTATCCATGTTTAGACCAGTACTGTTAAGTCGATCGCTTTTATCATGTTTAAAGATATTTTGGTTATAGTTGAGTATTTATTTCGAAGTTGAGGTTGACATTGTGGAACCTAATGTGGAAATAAGACTTGAACTTGTTATTTTATCTCCTTGTTGTGATTTGTTCATTGCATTATGGTAAGGGAGAGTGTTAATGCATGAAAGGTGATGTAGTACCATATTGTGAGTGCTATGCAGATTTTGGCCTCGTCACTACTTCGTCGAGGTTAGGCTCTACATCTACCAGTACATGGGATCAGTTGTATTGATACTGCACTCTGCACTTTCTGTACAGATTTTTGCACCGGCTCTAGCTGATTGAGAGATTAGCTATTGGATTTGCTATCATGAGACCCAAGGTAGATTTATTGGCATTCGTAGACCCTGGATTCCCTTATTCGTTTTATCTTTTACTATTTTTCTACTTCAAAACAGTGTATTTTCCCTTCTTTGGACTCTGTTTGCAGTAATCTTAGTAGCTCGTGAATTGTGACTCCAGATCCGGGTGGTTGTAAATGTTGAAGTCTTTATATTATTTTGTATTCGCTGTATTTCATCTTAATTTATTGTTGTTGGTAACTGAATTGAATAAGTTTTAGCTTAATAATACTCTAAAGTTGGCTTGCCTAGCAAATGGAACGTTAGGCGCCATCACAATCCCGACGGTGGGAATTTCGGGTCGTTGACATGAAATATCATTTCAATTTTGAAAAAGATGTAAGAAATCTTAACATATGAATATGGAAGAACAAATAGATGATTGACGCATTTCAATAAGACTTGATTAAAAAGTAATACAACCCATTATTTTTAAGGTAAATGAAAATGAATGAACTTCATATTCTATTAAATAGCACATCCTATGAGAAGATCCCAAATATTTCTAGACATTTTTTAAAGAAAATTTTATATAAAGTCTTAAAATTATATATAAAAAGTAAATTTATATATCGATTTGGTTCGGATTTTTTACTCAATACCAAACCTAATCGGGATTTTTAATCAATTTGATTTTACTTTTCCGTTTGGTGGGGTTTTTCGGTTCGGTTTGAACACCATACTTTCAACTACACATTTTACCATTCAATAGCGTATTTACCTGTACAGTTTATAGGTCTGTTTGGTAGGCCACCGGGTAATTGGTATTAGTGTAATTACTAGGATAGTAATTACATAGCCTAGTAATTACACAGTTGTGTAATTATGATGACCTTTGTTTGTCATAATGTAATTACAGGGCAATAACAAATTTACTGTTTGATTTCACTAGTGTAATTACACAGTTAGATTAAATTTTAAATGAAGTAATTATCAAAACATAAAAGTTAATATGATAAATATACGCATATAAATTTTTATAAGTATAAATGATATTATATTTGATATTTATGATGTATATTTTTTCGTGAATATACATTAATTAGTAATCAGATATTTATAACTAATATTGTAAATAACTTATATATATTTTTCAAATTAATAATATTTAATTTAGATACTTACAAAAACTAAAAATATATGTTTTGTAAGAGCATCATGGAATTCATCTTTGATAAAATAAATTAATATTTATAAATATAATGTCATAACATTATTCAAATATTTGACAAAACTAATCTATCAATTCTAACTAAAAATTGAACAACATGCCATGTGAGTCAATACTACTAAAACAAGTAAATTGGAATCATGAATATAACACAATTTCAAAATTCAAAAAAAAAATTGTTTAACATGTGTCAAATTCCAACATAATAATAGTAAGTTCCACTACAACTTAAGATTAAAAAATATAATAAGTTTATAATCACGTTTAACAACGACATTCCACTTTAATTGCATCACTCATTATATGACAGATTTGTTAATGACTCATTATTTTTAATATTTGGAGGTGTAGTTTTAAAAAATAGAATAATAAAATGAATAAAATATAAGAAATTACATGTAATCACAAGAAGTAAAGGTAGAGTAATAAAAGATAAATAATGTACAAGGAAAAATATATTTTAAAATTTCAAAAGAAGTTACAAAAGTAAAAATTAAATTAAAATATTAATATAATAGAAATAAACAGTTTTAAAAATTAAATTAAAATAAAAACAAAAGGGAAAGAAACTAAAAGGCAATCTTGTAATTACACCGTGTAATTACCACCAATCTCACCTCCCCCTTGAGAATTGGAGAGTGTAATTATATTAGTAAGAATAAATATTACACATAGAATTAATGAAGTGGTTGACATGGCAAGCCACGTGGATCAATGGAAGAACGACAGCTGGAGGAAAACATAGAAAGAGATACGAAGTAAGTAGATACGAGCTAAACACCCACGAGATGACTAGAAACGGGCACTCGAGTCTATTCAAAGAGTTGAAGAGACACGGTCAAAGTGAACCAGGACAGAAAAGAGGGCAGATTCGTAGATCTTCAATCAATGAGTTCAAACGTTACAGAATCTTCATGATAACGCTTCATTAATGATATAAATGCTCATTAATGCTCAATAATAAATAGGAGTAGACGTTGTACTTGAAGCTTCCTATAAAAGGGAAAGAAATATTATTTGTATGGATATGTTCTGATCACTATTAGAATATTCATTACATTCTTGTGCTTTCTACTATTTTCCTTACTATTCTCAATTCTTATTTCCATTATTATTAGTATTGAATTTCTTGATTATCAAAAACCCGAGTACTTCTTAAAATAAGCTTTGACTAAGAATTCGATTCTTTGGTTAAACAAATTAGTTCCGTTACCGGGAATCTAATAATCCTTTCTCACTTTCCAAATTATTCTTACTTAACTGAATCATGTCAAACGTCAACGACAACAACCAACAGGCAATAGGAACTCCAGTTCCGTCGCCTCAAGGAATCCCACGTGGTTCGAGGGAACCAACCCCAGAAAGACCCACTACTCAAAATAATGACCAACTTGGGAATGAGCAAACAGGAGAGAAAGATGCTATGAAGCAAATAATTGTTGAATATGTGAATGAAGCTCTCTAGGCTTTCGTGAGGGAGCTACCACCTGTATCACCAACACCTCCTCTAAATAATACTGCAACTCTGGAAAATCCACACTCAGGACTGGCTAATTCTAGGTGGAGGAACTCCTAACGAATCACTCGAAGGGAGACCAGGTACGACTAGTAATTCTGATTTACAATTTTTAATACTAACCTTGCAGAAATAGGTGAAGGAACAAAACGACCGTATTGAACAAATACCTGGCATACCACCTTTCATCAAATGGATTGATATTGATAAATATTCCCAACAACCATGGAAGTCAAGTGCTGCACCATTACCGATTCCTAAAAAATTCAAAATGCCTGATATACCAAAATATGATGGGACAATTGATCCACGTACCACGTCACTGCATTCACCACGGGAGTAAAAGGAAACGACTTAACCAAGCAAGAGATCGAATTCGTGCTGGTCAAAAAGGTTGGGGAGACTCTTACCGAAAGAGCCTAACGTGGTATTCTCTCTTACCTGAAAACTCTATTGACTCTTTTGCTGAGCTTGCAGATTCGTTCATAAAAGCAAATTCGCGTGCACAAAAAGTAGAAAAAAGAATATAAGACATATTCTGTCATGACCCAAAAATCTATTAAGATCGTGATGGTGCCGGACACCATCGCCAGGCAAATCAATCATTAATTATTTGAAATAAATTCCTGTTTTAATATTTTTGAAATAATTACCTTTAACTTATTACGTAATAACTAAACAAAAATCCGTTAAGTAAATATGATGGTTTAAATATTCCATTTTAGCAAATATATCCCCAAACACATCCCAGAACCCGGTGTCACGGGTGCATGAGCAAATTCTAAGAATTTCACAAATACTACAAAGCTTGTCCGAAATAAAAATTGGACAAGGAATTTAAAATGAAAATAAATACAATATGAGGGAGACTCTGCAGATCGCCTCCGGATGATGCAGCTCGCCTAAGTCTCCAAACTAGCCACATCTCTATAAAAGTACCTGTGCAATAAAAATGCACAGCAAGTGTAGCATGAGTACGAAAATAACATGTACTCAGTAAGTATCCCGCCTAACCTCAGAGAGGTAGTGACGAGAGGTCGATTTGACACTTGCTAGAGATCAATTTAGTATAATCAAGTGAGACACTAAGCATGAATGTCATAGGCAATTTATTAAAATCATAAATAACTAATATCAACCCTTCCACATTTAAAAATTTAAATCTTTGTCATTTCAATAACGAATAATCAAACATGTATGATTTAATCACATAACAAATAATCAACGGAAAAGAACAACTTCTTCCAAAAATTTTAATAACTTTAAATCTCTGTCATTTCAGTCGACAACTTAAAATTTCCAGGCCAGTAATCAAGTAAAATCACAGAAAATACGCAGTAATTATCATGCGCAAGCAATGCCGAGGGTCGAACGGGGCGGACCAACAATAATAAAGTGTGCACTGCCGAGGGTCGAACGGCTCGAAACATAGATGCATCTATCTTCCCCGCTCGCGAATCGATCATGCGACGCCGTTATACAGAAATACAAGGTTATCCTGCTCGCGAATCATACATGCGACTCAGGCACCCATAGATACACATATTCACACAATGAGTCCACATTTTTATCAAGAAAGCATTTACCCAGGAAAGTGGTAAAATTCTTCTTAAAGGAACACGAAAAATAGCATTTAAATCTTTGTTTTGAAACTCATTTGCCAAGTTTAATAATTTTCAATAATATAACCTTATCAGGAATACAATTATCCATGGAGGAATCAGTTCTCTTTCTAAATGATTAAGAAAGGTACATTCTAGCCTTCTTAGGAAATAAATTACCAACTCAATAGCATTATCAGTGTAATATTATTTGCAGGATCACATGATATTTTTATTGACAAGGTCACAAGTACGACAAGTAAAGCATGCTAGTGGGTCCTAGACTACCCGGACATGGCATAATAGTAGCTACGCACGGACTCCCATCACCTTGTGTGTACGTAGCCCCCGCAGATAGTAGCACATATTTAATTAGTTTACCTAGGAGGAATATTCTTCCTCACAAAGTTAGAAAGGAGACTTACCTCGCTCTAAAATTCCATAACCGGCTTCCAAGCCCTTCCGATGACTCCAATGGACGCACAAAGCCCCAAAACTATCCAAATAACGACAAACCAATGAAAATATACTCTGATATTTGCAACAATTCAAATTATATAATTTCCCAACTCCGCTCAGTGAATTGACCAAAATGCCCTCGGGCCACGTGCCCGGAAATCCGAAATTTCTCGAAGATATACCCTACCCACAGTTTTACTAACTCATATATACATTTTAACCTTAATTTCATGCTCAAGTTCGTGGTAGAAATCCAAAATACAATTTCTAGGTTTTCTTCAAGATTTCTCAATTTTCCACAATTTTTCATGTTCAAATCCATCCATATACCTTGTATTTAACTTGAGATGAGCTGGAATAACTTACCTTGTAATCCTTGACAAAAATCCCTCCTTGAAGCTCCCCACAATCGCCCATGCCAAATGAAATTAGGAGGAGAGATGGCAAAATTCTCATTTTAAAACATTCTGCCCAGGCCTATTTTCTCACCTGCGATCCAATCTTCGCACCTGCGCCTCATTGTCCGCATATGCGACTTCGCAGGTGCGGAAATTGCATCGCACCTGTGCTCCCATCCAAATGCCGCACCTGCGGCCCAAGCCTCGCAGGTGCGGTCACACCAGATGACAGCAACTTCAGCTTTTCTCAACTTCAAATATTGATCCGTTAACCACCCAGAATCCACCCGAGGCCCCTAGGACCCTGTCCAATTAAACCAACCTATTACAAAACATAATGCGGACTTGCTCGAGGCCTCAAATCACATCAAACAATGACGAAATCATGAATCACACAAAAATTCAAACTTTATGAACTTGAAATTTCAAACTTCCACATCCAATGCCGAAACCTATCAAATCACGTCCGATTGACCCCAAATTTTTCACACAAGTCATATTTGATATTACGGACCTGCTCCAACTTCCGGAATCGCATTCCGACCCCGATATCAAAATTTCCACTTCCGGTCGGATTTCTCTAAAACTTTCAAATTTCTATCTTTAGCCAAATGACTTCAAAATGACCTACAGACATCTGAATTCACTTCCGATCGGGCTCCCAAATCTAGAATCACCATACGGATCTATTCCCAGGCTAGGAATCCCAAACGGACATCAATATCATTGAAATGCACTTCTTGCCAAACTTAGGAAATTCTTCTAAAATGCTATCTTCCATAACATGCGCCGAAACACTCCCGGATTATCCAAAGCCCGATCCGGACATACGCCCAAGTCTGGAATCATCATACGAACCTGCAGGAACCTTCAAATCCTGATTCAGAGGTCGTTTACTCCAAATTCCAATCTTAGTCAATTTCTCCAACTTAAGGCTTCTGAAATGCGAATATTTCTTTTCAATTTGACTCCGAACTTCCCGAAATTCAACTCTGACCATGCCCACGAGTCATAATACCTGAAATGGAGCTGTCTGGTTGTTACATTCTCCCCCACTTAAACAGACGTTCGTCCTCGAACGTGCTAAGAACTGCTCTAGAGTTATCTGAAATTACTGTTTAACACCTCGCGCACCTGTCCGTGCTACCACAACCCAGCTGAGCACATTAGCTTGATCAAATTTGAAGATATCCTCTTTTATCTATATAATAAGCTTAGAATCCAGTTCCAACGCCTGAAATTTCGCTGCCAGGCCTAGTTCCAATATATGAACACCGTATCAACTACCACACGATATACCAGAACATGACTGCATACCTTTGCTGCATTAGAACCATGCACCGCATAATTCGTCATATGACCACAATGACACTCCCTGAACCTCAATAGCCAAAATTCCACGAATCGGATGCTCCCAATGCACCTTATGATATATATACATCCTGCTGTAATGCTGGAGATACCACCACAACAGAGGAAGTGTGTAGAAATTCATAACCAACTACAGAGTTAACAAATCATTGAATATTTCCTCTTGACTTAGATCATCATCTCATTACGAACCAAATAATGGTAATTGTCCTTTAATATATTCCTCATAACCTTATCGCATTGATCCCTGATCCCATAATCTCGTCTTACCCAGTATGAACTGTTCAGATACCAATCATCCTAGACATGACCAACAATCTCACATGACACCACAACACGCCAATAGGCCACAACTCGAACATGATACATAAGAAATGACCCAGGAAGGGACTACTCAACTCACGCAACTAATATGAACTTTTCTCAGAAATAAGAAGTAAAACACAGAAAATAGATATAGGGAACAGTACTCAACATCACACTATTGCGGTGCGCAACCAGATCCAAATAACATGCCCGTGGTGACGTGCCACCCGGTCCCATCATAAAATTCACATAAGGAAATATACACGGAGCTGAATTGCTCACTATTACAAATTACTGAATATTGATCATAAGCACGCTAAGTGCATAATACCATCCTGGGGATACTGATAGATCCATACACTACGAAAACTCGAGCACAAGTGAGGTGCGATATGTATATACTCTAAATTTTCAAGAGCCCTCCTGCTCACATAACATCTTCACTACGCGAAATCTCAACACATAAGAAATTATCAAGTCGTTTTACAACTCACACTGCACAATCATAATATTACATGAAATGGATGGAGATGGAACAATATCTAATGTTCTAATACCTTTCCATGAAAATCGCCATACCGAAATGAACACGTCTGACTCAGACGGAGCCCATAATCATATCTAAGTCCATCCACAAATATCGAGTCTACATTGCTCGCACCGAACTAGGATAATAGCTTTACCTGGGTCCATATTATTTCACTTCCTCTCATCACACGCAAGAACAACCATCATAGCCGGGACAACACCCCACAATCCACAACCAGATGGACTGGACCGAACGCCTTCCTGGCATAAATTCTCAAATAAGCAATATTGCATTTACTTATACTTGGTCAAAATATTCAACCAATCAGGTGACTACCTGTCACACTTATACCATCTTCCCGTGGTCACGCTCCAACGACCTTCCACGAGGTAACAAGTCTGCACCTCCATACCACCGACCACACTAATGCCGCAAAACACATCAAGAACCCATGACCAGGGTACAAAGCATCTTTCACCGAATATCAATCTCAGGTGACACTGAAGATAGCACTAGCTTACTCTGAACTTCCAAATGACTTTTTCTTGCTCATCCGAGCTCATGAAATCCTTGTCAACACCGAACCGCAATCTCGATTCCTTACTTCCATTTACATACTGCTTACCGCACCTAACATTCCAATATGAGATAGCGCAAGAATTCCATCATAACCTCTGAACCACCAATAGGGTGAACACTTCATCATATAGAAACCTTTTACTTAACTCAATTCAAGAGAACCATCACAACACACGAGTGAATTCTCACAATCACCCAACATGTAAATCCTTAAGTAGTGGTCTGAACAACCATAAACCTCCCGAGATCCGCCTACACCTGGCAGGTCATAGAACTTGAATGCTCTCACATGAAATCTATTACGACGGACGACAAGCCCCGCACATACCGGCCCAAACCACATGCATAATTTAATTACACTGACGAAACTGATCACTTCCGCACATGTGCCATTTCAACCATGGCTAATCAATCTATCTTCTTTTAATCATATTCAATTTCCTTAGGAACAATAGTAACTTCCTTCAGCTCATAGAAGACTCAACCCCCACTCAACCCGAGTGACCTTGATTCATGAGACCATGCTGCCTAATCCCCCAACCGTCTCATACCCTCCTGATAATCTTTCTACAACCCGTAGTTTGTTTCTCTCACTTCTCCAATACTATCCTGCATGCTTAAAATAACATAGAACACTCCAATTATTTTCCCTCTCTCTGAAGTTACGCTGCAAAAGCTAAATTCTTAATCATATTGTTGCCTTTAACCCTTAAACACCGCGTTCTTAACTTTTGAATTCACTAGGACCGCTATTGAGAGTCACCCACTCTGACTGGCCCCGAATACAATCAACTCCAAGGCTTTTCTAGCACACGAGCATCCTTTTCAATGAAGCACGTGACTGAGTCACTACCCTAACAACTCGCATATGCCTTAAGCATAAATTCTGAATCTTTCAAAACCTAACCCTGGTACGACAGGGCCAACTTTTTCACACATTCATCAAATCCCACGCACGATCACCATTTTACTCCTTTCCCCTTAGATGAAATAACTTGCCAACACGCCGACAATCCGCAACCCTATGATAACACAATCCTGCAACCCAACTGCAGGTGGTGGGACTCCCCCACTTAGCCCGAAGCTACTACTTGCACCACTCTAGACCTTGCCGAGATCCTTTCTCCTTTGTTAACATGATTTTGCTTAACCAATCCTTCTAAATTCTCTTGTTAGCACTCCCTAACTACTCAAATTCCCTAGCATCATTCACACATTCTGCCTCTTACCGAATAGCCACTAGAATCCCTCACAGAAACTGGCCAACCACACAACCGCTAACCTACTCATAGCAGATAACCCACCTGTGGAAATCACCAACTGACACCTTTCAACGACGATGTATTGCACACTCTCTACAACATCAATACCCTATCCTGCGCCCTCTTCCTCTACCACCTTTACTAGTTTGTCCGCTCCTTATGGACGTCTATTAAATGCGCTACCACATCTTCAAATTCACCGCCACATTGCGTCCTTCTTCATTCCTAACAACTCCTCCCTGTTCTATCTAACCTTCCGCCGAAATAACCCATATTTCAACTTAACCTCATAGACCCAATCGTCATCCACTAAAACTCTCAAACTTTCCCTCAAGATAGGCAGTTGTCTTACCACTGAACTCCTGAGCTATGCTGCCACTCTCCCACTTGTTAATCTTATTCCTTTAAACAACTACCCGATTTCTGTTCCTTACACCTGGCCTTTTACAAAAGGGAACCACCGCCTAGAACTTTTCACATATCTTCCTTCAATTTATGCTGCCCAATTGTTGCGTCAATTCAATATCATTCTCTGCAGCTCTTAAACCAGCAGTTCGCCACGACTTCAAACTCTCCAAAGATCATTTATCTCGAGCTGCCTCATTATCAACACGTATCCAGTACTAAACCACCGCACCTCACGGTCTCTGCCAACCGAATTCTTCAATACTTCTTCACAATACTCTAACCCCATGCAGCCGAAGAAACCATGGCACTGACGAACTTAACACATTCTATTCGATCAAGGACGACGATAACATATCACAGGTGAATACTCAACCTTACTTGAGAACACCAAGTCTTACTACTTTATCAACCCCAACCGGACCATTCATAATCCAAATGTCTTTCCTCTGCCGGAACTAAAATACCGAAATCTCAAAATCACACTCTGAGAAGACCTCTCTTCAAACCATTCATCAGGACTCAACATATAGGCAAGTGTTTTATCATCATATCGACATCGCGCGATAACCAATCGTAAGCATCATCACTACTTGAGCATAGCCTTAAGGCTCTAAAAACCACACCTACTAAGCTGAAACAACACATTATCCTTCTGCAGGACCACAACAACAGCCCCAACCAATTACACATGGAAAATATCTCGCATCATATCTGTATCACCATTTCAATTCCTCAAATTACCGATTCATAGCAAGTGTTTCGCGACGTATAAGACTGAGTAGGATGAAAAGTAGGCATAAGCCATAGAGGAATCAAATCGCACGATGAGGAATCAAGAAGGGAAGTACTCCTAACAGCCCTGTAGCCTCTGGAAGATAAGTACAGACGTCTCTGTACCTATCCGCAAGACTCTACTAGACTTGCTCATGACTCAGGAGACCTAAGGGAACCTAGATCTATGATACCATGTAGTCACGACCCAAAAATCTATTAAGGTCGTGATGGCGCCAGACACCATCGTCAGGCAAGCCAATCATTAATTAGTTGAAATAAATTCGTGTTTTAACATTTTTGAAATTATTACCTTTAACTTATTACGTAATAACTAAACAAAAATCCGTTAAGTAAATACGATGGTTTAAATATTCTATTTTAGCAAATATATCCCAAACACATCCCAGAACCCAGTGTCACAAGTTCATGAGCAAATTCTAAGAATTTCACAAGTACTACAAAGCTTGTCCGAAATACAAATTGGACAAGGAATTTAAAATGAAAATAAATACAATATGAGGGAGACTCTGTCAGCTACGGATCGCCTCTGGATGATGTAGCTCGCCTAAGTCTCCAAACCAGCCACATCACTATGAAAGTACCTGTGCAATAAAAATGCACAGCAAGTGTAGCATGAGTACGAAAATAACGTGTACTCAATAAGTATCTCGCCTAACCACAAAGAGTACTGACGAGAGGTCGATTTGACACTTGCTAGAGGTCATTTAGTATAATCAAGTGAGACACTAAGCATGAATATCATAGGTAATTTATTAAAATCAGGAATAAATAATATCAACCCTTCCACATTTAACACTTTAAATCTTCGTCATTTCAATAACGAATAATCAAACGTGGATGATTTAATCACATAACAAATAATCAACGGGAAAGAACAACTTCTTCCAAAAATTTTAATAACTTTAAATCTCTGTCATTTCAGTCGACAACTTAAAAGTTCCAGGCCAGTAATCAAGTAAAATCAAAGAAAATACGCAGTAAATATCATGCGCAAGCAATATCGAGGGTCGAACGGCGCGGACCAACAATAATAAATTATGCACTGCCGAGGGTTGAACGACTCGAAACATAAATGCATCTATCTGCCCCGCTCGCGAATCGATCATGCGACACGGTTATACATAAATACAAGGTTATCCTACTCGCGAATCATACATGCGACTCAGGCACCCATAGATACACATATTCACACAATAAGTCCATATTTTTATCAAGAAAGAAGTTACCAAGGAAAGTGGTAAAATTCTTCTTAAAGGAACACGAAAAATAGCATTTAAATCTTTGTTTTGAAACTCATTTTCCAAGTTTAACAATTTTCAATAATATAACCTTATCAGGAGTACAATTATCCATGGAGGAATCAATTCTCTTTCTAAATGATTGAGAAAAGTACATTCTAGATTTCTTAGGAAATAAATTACCAATTCAATAGCATTATCAGTCTAATATTATTTGCAGGATCACATGATATTTTTATTGACAAGGTCAAAAGTACGAAAAGTAAAGCATGCTAGTGGGTCCTAGACTATCCGGACATGGCATAATAGTAGCTACGCACGGACTTCCGTCACCTCATGCGTACATAACCCCCGCAGATAGTAGCACATATTTAATTAGTTCACCTAAGAGGACAACTCCCCCTCACAAAGATAGAAAGGAGACTTACCTCGCTCCGAAATTCCATAACCGGCTTCCAAGCCCTTCCGACGAATCAAATGGACGCACAACGCCCCAAAACTATCCAAATAGCGACAAACCAATAAAAATATACTCTAATATTTGCAACAATTCAAATTATATAATTTTCCAACTCCACTCAGTGAATTGACCAAAATGCCCTCGGGCCCACGTGCCCGTAAAACCGAAATTTCTCGAAGATATACCCTACCCATAGTCTTACTATCTCAAATATACATTTTACCCTTAATTTCATGCTCAATTCGTGGTAGAAATCCAAAATACAATTTCTAGGTTTTCTTCAAGATTTCCCAATTTTTCATAATTTTTCATGTTCAAATCCATGCATATACGTTGTATTTAACTTGAGATGAGTTCGAATAACTTACCTTATGATCCTTGAAAAAAATCCCTCCTTGAATCTCCCCACAATCGCCCATGCAAAATGAAATTAGGAGGAGAAATGGCTCTGCTCAGGCCTATTTTCGCACTTGCGATCCAATCTTCGCATTTGCGCTCCTGCAGGTGCACCCAAACTTCCGCACCTGCGGCTTCCTCAGCTCCAGCAAAAACTTGCACATGCGCCCCATTGTCCGCATCTGCGACTTCACAGGTGCGGAAATTGCATCGCACCTCCGCTCCCAGCCAAGCCAGCCAAATATCGCACCTGCGGCCTAAGCCTCGCAGGTGCGGTTACACCAGATGACAGCAACTTCAGGTTTTCTCAACTTCAAATATTGATCAGTTAACCACCCGGAATCCACCCGAGGCCCTCGAGACCCTGTCCAATTACACCAACTTGTTCCAAAACATAATGCGGACTTGATCAAGGCCTCAAATCACATCAAAAAATGCTGAAATAACGAATCGCACAAAAATTCAAACTTTATGAACTTTAAATTTCAAACTTCCACATCCGATGTCGAAACCTATCAAATCACGTTCGATTGACCCCAAATTTTGCACACAAGTCATATTTGACATTACGGACCTGCTCCAACTTCTGGAATCACATTCTGACCCCGATATCAAAATTTCCACTTTCGGTCGGATTTCTCAAAAACTTTCAAATTTCTATCTTTAGCCAAATGACTTCAAAATGACCTACGGACATCTGAATTCACTTGCGATCGTGCTCCCAAATCTAGAATCACCATACGGAGCTATTCCTAGGCTCGGAATATCAAACGGACATCAATATCACTGAAATGCGCTTCTAGACAAACTTAGGAAATTCTTCTAAAATTCTATCTTCCATAACATGCGCCGCAATGCTCCCGGGTTAACCAAAGCCCGATCCGGACATACGCTTAAGTACGAAATCATTATACGAACTTGCAGGAACCTTCAAATCCTGATTCAGAGGTCGTTTACTCCAAATTTTAATCTTAGTCAATTTCTCCAACTTAAGGCTTCTGAACTAAGAATTTTTCTTTCCAATTTGACTCCGAACTTCCCGAAATTCAACTCCGACCATGCCCACGAGTCATACTACCTAAAATGGAGCTACTCATGATTTCAAACCGCTCAACGACGTGCTAAAGCGCAAAACTATCGGTCGGTCGTTACATATTCAAGGTAAAACAGAGAGATACAGAGTTACTTCGAGAATTTCTAGACAGCTACCAATGAGAAAGGATGTTGTCACCTAGAGTACCTGAAAACTAGGAAGTCATGGAATTTTCAAGCAATTTGAGTGAGAAAATCTCGAAAGCTACAAGGACACTCAAAGAGATCTTGAGAGAATTCCCAGCCACGACATGGAATGATGTTTATAACAAGTACAGTAACAAATTACGAATCAAAGATGATACCATAGCTCAGTCAAGGGTAAAAGAAAAAAAGAGTTTAAGGCGATCAGAATCAGAGAAGAGGACCGGTAAAAATAGGTATGAGCCCTACATGGGACCTTCGGCACGGGAAGCTCGTTCCAAATTCGAAAATGTAAGGGCTGATCACAGACCATTAAATAGATATTCAAGTTCATCGTCGTCAAGATTCAGAAAGGATCGAGATGAACGTAACAGAGGTAGAAACACAAATGCGAGAATTGGAGACTATAATTTCAATGGGAGTACTGTCGAGCTAGTTGCTTTTCTGAGAAGCATGGGAGATAAAGTTTGAAGGCTCGAAGAGATGAGGTCAAATCCAAATAGAAGAAACCCAGACTTCTGGTGTGAATTCGACAATGATCACGGGCATAGAACATCAGACTGCAGATTATTACAAGGTGAGATAGAACATTTATTGAAACAGGGCTATCTAACAGAGTTGTTTAGTGAAAAAGGCAAGCAGACATATATGAAGAACAGACAGGAGCGCCCAAAACCACCATCTCCAAAGAGAATAGTAAACGTGATAAATGGCGGAGAAGAGGTTAATTGTGTAACTTATACTGCATCAAGGAACACAACAAAGTTCACAATAACTCACGGGAAGCGAACTCATGAAACTTTGGAAGATGATAGCATAACATTTGATGATGCAGATGTTGATGGGTTATTGGTTCCTCACAATGACACACTGGTAATATCTTTACTTATACGTGACACTAATGTAAAACGAGTCTTGATTGATCCAGGTAGCTCAGTGAATATTATTCTATTAAGAGTCGTGGAAGAGATGCTGATGGGAGATCGTGTAATACCAAAAGCACGTTCCCTATATGGATTTGATAACTCTACTGTCATTAAATAAGGAGAGATTGAATTAAACACTTATGTAAAAGGGGTCATCAAAGAAACAAAATTCCAAGTCATTGACACGGATATGGCCTATAACGTAATTATGGGAAGGCCATAGATTCATGACATGGACGTTGTACCTCCACATTACATCAGGTTATCAAATTCTCTTCAAAATGGGTTATTCAACAGATTCGAGTAGATCAACAAATTATGAGGAATATCAACTCAGTGATACACTCAAGTCAAAGAGATGCGGAAACATAACTGAAAGACACGGGAGCAGCTCAAACAGATAAGGGTGCAAATGATAAAGATACGCTAAATCAAATCTCAATAGAGGTTGCATCAAAACAGACGGACGTGGACTCCAAGCCAGATGTTATTCAAGATCAAGAGTAATGAAAACATAAAAACAACGACTGAGGAGCTCGAAGCCGTTCCATTATTCATATCGGAGCAAGGCTAAACTAAGTAAGAAGAGGTAAGTTAGTTGAATATTTAAAATCTAACAAAGATTGTTTTGCATGGTCCCATTCAGATATGACAGGTATACCTCCGGAACTGATGACTCATAAATTAAATGAAGACATTCATACCTGTCAAACAAAAGAAGAGGAAACGGGGATCATTCAAAAATCAAGTGATCGATGAAGAGGTACAGAAACTCTTAAAAATCGGTTCAATACGCGAGGTAAAATATCCTAATTGGTTAGCTAATACTATGGTAGTACCTAAAAAAATGGTAAATGGAGAGTTTGTGTAGATTAGATTGATTTAAACAAAGCACGCCCGAAGGACTCATTCCCATTATCGCATATAGATCAAATGATTGATTCTACCGCAAGTCACGAACTATTAAGTTTTTATATGCATATTCTGGTTATAATCAGATAAAAATGGACCCCTTAGACGAGAAAAAAATTTCCTTTATCACAAATAGGGGGACTTATTGTTACAAAGTCATGCCATTTGGCTTGAAAAATGTTGGAGCCACGTACCAAAGGCTGGTGACCAAGATGTTCCAAGAACATATGGGGAAGACAATGGAAGTGTTCATCGATGATATGTTGGTCAAGTCAGCACAAGCTGAAGACCATTTCCAACATCTTTCAACAATATTCGGGATCCTCCGCAGGTATAACATGAAAGTAAATCCAGAAAAATATGCCTTTGGCGTTGAATCAGTAAGCTTTTGGGTTTTCTTGTATCTAATAGATGCATTGAATTAAATTCTGCTCAAATTAAAGTTATTGAAGAAATACCCGATGTACTCACAAACAAAAAAGAGGTCCAAAGATTGACAGGTAGGATTGCAGCTTTAGGAAGATTCATTTCGAGATCTTCAAAGAAGAGTTTTAAGTTCTTTTCAATATTAAAGAAGCAAAATCAGTTTGACTGGACTGAAGAATGCCATCAAGCCCTCAAAATTTTGAAGGCTTATCTATCAAATCCTCCCTTACTATTTAAGCCAAGGGATGGAGAAAGATTGTACGTTTATCTTGATGTTGCAGAAGTAGTTGTAAGTGCATTCTTAGTAACGGAAGACTAAGGTAAGAAATCTCCCATTTATTATGTAAGTAAATCCTTATTGGATGATGAAACTAGATACCCTCAACTAGAAAAAACTAGCTT
Source organism: Nicotiana knightiana (assembly GCA_005239525.1). Taxonomy (NCBI): domain Eukaryota; kingdom Viridiplantae; phylum Streptophyta; class Magnoliopsida; order Solanales; family Solanaceae; genus Nicotiana; species Nicotiana knightiana. Next base: position 2,908 of record ML392038.1, on the reverse strand, counting down.
TAGCCTTGGTCATGGAAGCTAGGAAATTGAGACCATATTTTCAATGTCATCTAATTTCTGTCGTAACTTTATATCCCTTAAGAAATATTTTTCATAAACAAGAATTGTCAGGCAGATTAGCCAAGTGGGTAATAGAATTAAGTGAATATGATATTGTTTATCAACCTAGGACAGCAATAAAGTCTCAGGTTTTAGCAGATTTTATCGCAGATTTTAGTACAAATATAATTCCTGAAGTAGAAAAGGAATTACAAATTTTTACTGGAGCTAATCAAGGAACATGGACTTTATTTACTGACGGTTCTTCTTATGTTAAAGGAGCCGGTTTGGGAATTGTCTTAATACCACCTTCAGGTGAAATGATAAGGCAAGTAATTGAATGTTACCCTATTACTAACAATGAAGTAGAGTATGAAGTTGTCATTGCAGGTCTGGAACTAGCACAAGAACTCTCTATAGAACAAATCGTGATTAAGAGTGACTCTCAACTGGTAGTAAATCAGATGCAGGGGACTTACACTGCTAGAGAGGCTCGAATTCAACAATATCTCGAAAGGGTACGAGAACTGGTCAGGTAGTTCCAATCGTAGAAGATCGTGCAAATACCCAGAGAGGAAAACACAGAAGAAGACGCGTTAGCTAACCTTGCTTCGATAGCAGAAGTAACAAGCAAAGAAAATGCCATTGTAATAAATTTATTTCATTCAGCACTCGACCAGGATAAACACGAGGTAACCTTCAATAATTTAATCTGGGATTGGAGAAACGAGATTGTAAATTTTTTGCAGTATGGGATCGTACCTGAAGATAAGAAAGAATCTCAAGAACTTCGACAGAAAGCCATTCGGTACTGTCTAATTCGAGACAATTTATATCGCAAAATGTTTGGTGGTCCTTTAGAAAGATGCCTCGGACCTAATCAAACTGAGTACGTGATGAAAGAAGTACATGAAGGACATTGCAAAAATCACTCAGGTGGAAGGTCTCTAGTTAAAACTCTAATCAGAGCAGGGTACTACTGGCCTAAAATGGAAGAAGATGCGGAAATTTATGTAGCCAAATGCGATAAATGTTAACGCTATGCTAACAATATGCATCGACCCGCAGAATTATTACATCTGATTATTTCCTCATGGTCATTCATGAAGTGGGGAATGGATATAGTAGGACCCTTACCGCAAGCCAAAGGAAAAGTACGGTTTTTACTAGTACTAACAGATTATTTTTTTCAAATGGGTGGAAGCAGGTGCTTTTAAACAGGTACGAGAAAAAGAGGTAAAGAATTTCATTTGGCGAAATATCATATGTCGCTTTGGAGTTCCAAAAGAGATCGTATGTCATAATGTCCTGCAATTTATAAGCTCGCAAATCACAGAATTTTTCCAAAGTTGGCAAATCAAACGTAGCACCTCTTCGCTTTATCACCCCGTGGCTAATGGACAAGCTGAGTCAACAAATAAGATCATCATCAATAATTTGAAGAAGAGACTAGAGAAGTCAAAAGGGAATTGGCCTGAAGAGTTACCAAGAGTATTATGGGCTTATAGAACTAAACAACCACGGGAGAGACTCCATTCTTACTTGTTTATGGTTCAGAGGCTCTAATACCAGTTGAAATTGGTGAGTCAAGCACGAGATTAACATTAGCAATAGAAGAATCAAATAATAACGAGTTAAGAACAAATTTAGATTTACTCGAGCAAAGGAGGGAGGCCGCTTTAATTCGCATGGCAGCACAAAAGCAGATTATAGAGCCGTATTACAACAAAAAAGCTCACCTCGGATATTTCAAAATTGGGGACTTCGTTCTTAAAGAAGTTTTCCAATCAACAAAAGCTGCTGAAGCAGGAAAGTTAAGTCCAAATTGGGAAGGACCCTATAAAGTTCAAGGTATTGCAGGGAAAGCTGCTTATGAGTTGGAAACCATGGATGGAAAGGTCTTACCCTCGAGCTGGAATGCTATTCATTTAAAGAAGTACTATTTCTAAGCAAAATAAGTACCCACGGTCACGTATCATTTACATATGCTTTTATTTAGTACATTTAAAATTATACTAACAATTTTAGATGATAGGCAAAAAGCTAACCCATACCAAATGATGATATCATACCTGAAAGACACGCGGAAGTAACTTAATTCCCAGTATAGGGTTACAACCTTTCTGATGAAAATTTCAAAGGGTTAAGAAGTCATCAAAAACTATCTACCTTCGAGTCCCCTATGTTTTTCCTTTTCAGGAAAAGGACCACAAGGAAGGAATAGTCAAGTGCTCGAGATTTCATACTACAAAGCTCAAACACTTGATGGACTATATAATATCGAAGGCAAAGAAGACTACAAAAAGTCAGAATTCAAGTCAAGCCTGAGGTCTACTTTACCCAACAAATCGAAAGTCAAGAGCAAAGTCAAGAGCCAAAAATGCAAGCCTGATTCAAAAACCTACAAAGAACATACTTATGGATGTAAACGAATGCTTAGGTTAAAGCCAATATTTAGTCACGGGTTATAATTTATACCCTTGTATTTATTCAAATCTGTTGTAAAGAAAACAATTATGAAAGAGTCATAGATGATACTCGACACATGTAAAGTATTATTAAAGTTTAAATAACACAAAAACTTTCTTCAGAACACTACTCAAAGGAACATATATATTCATATTTCTTTTTCGTATATTTACACCATTAAGAAGTTGAGTCGTCTTCTTTATTAAGTGTCGTTCATAAAAAGGACCTCTTTTATAGATCGTGTTTGTTTCAAAAAGACACAAAAAATCAAAGAATTTTTATGCAAACACTAAGAGTAAGACAGAAACTCAAATTAAAATATCACACAAGTTGAGAAAAAAAACTTAAGATTGATATTATAAAACGGTTAAAACTAAGTGCGAACTTAGTTCAAACCTAT
>ML392036.1:592-37490 GCA_005239525.1 Nicotiana knightiana | reverse complement strand
GGGGTTTGGGCCTGGGTAATTTTGGCCCAGGTCCGATTTTACTCCTCTTCTTAGCTAATCTAACTAATTAATTAATTTTGAAAATCAAAACTCACAAAAATATAGCAATTAATTCTCACTTAGTTTTTGTTTAATTATAAATTAATTAAGAGTAATATCATTTAATTCAATATTCATATGTTTAAGGAATAAATTTCACAATTTTGTTAGGAAAAATGAATAAATTAATCATTAAATCTACATTGTGTCAAATAATCAACATTTTTGTTGTTATTTATTTCAATCAATTACAAGTAATATATTAATTAGCTCTAACTCTAGTTTAAATTTTAATTAATGAGTAAATTAACTGTTGAAATTTCTAGTTAACAAATGTAATTATTTGAAGAATAATTTTCCGTAATTTTTCAGTAAAATGATTGAAATTATGCACCGAATCATGCAACTTTAAATCATTTATGAATTTTAAAAGATAAATTATGATTTATGTAATGCAAATAATTCGCACACAGATATTAAAATTCAACAAAGGTTTATAATCATCAATTAATTTATGGAATTTTGTAGGAATATATAGTAGGTTAAAAATTACATGCTCACACTTGGCATCCTCGACATCAATCTCATTGCTCGATTCGACGTTGAATGTCCCGGGTTTGGTATAAGCTCGCACCCTAACCTTTTCCCCCATTTTTCGTAATTTCTGTTTTTTTTTTTCATTTAAGTTTAGGTTTTAGTTTAATTTTTTTTTTCAATTTATTGTTAATCCGTGATCGTTAGTTCGTGTTTACTTTCATCAACATTCTTTAATGATGGTTGTTGCTTAATATTTTTGAATCAGGTACTTAGTCATTTTTTTAGGTTGCTATTAATCGTTGTTCGATAGCTTATCAATGTTCATTTAAGTTGTATTTCAGGTAGTGTTCCCTGATTCCAATCGTCTACTGTTTAGTTCTCATAAATCGATTGCCTTTAGTTTAGTTTGTTTGAATATTTAGTTCGATAACATTTAAGTGTTGTTTCTGTTTTGCTAGTTCTTAGTTAGTTTAAGTTTGAGTATATAAGCTGAATTTCAGTCATATGTTGATAAAAAGAGAGTAATTGAGTGTAGGGTCTGTGTTTGGTTACTTTCATTGTTGCGGACTGTTTTGGAGCATACTACTCCAAAAACTTATCCACAGTTGGTAAAGAATAATGTTTCTTGGTTAGATTTTTGGTTTTGGACAGATTTTCTGTCAAAAAAGTTATCATTTTGGACAGATTTGTCCCAAAGTCCTTTATCCTCCTATATAAAGAAGAGATACTTTCCTCGGTTAAGGAGATCAGAAAAAAGAGAGCTGAAGATAAAAATATCAGCAGCCTTTCACTTTTGAATATTAATTTTTTAGAAAAAAGCAAAAACCTTCCAAAAAATATAAAAAGTTTGAAGTTAGTTTGTTGTTCCCTTATTCTTTAAAAGCTATTGAGTATCGAGGTGTATTCCGGGTTGTTTCACTGGTTCTTTTCACTGCTATTGCTGCTGGGATCGTTGATATGTTGTTGGATTCAATTTATTTCACTGCTGAAATTTCAACTCCTAGGTAAAGCTTTGAACTCATCATGTAGTTTAAATGTTCATGGATGAAATAAAATGCCTAAACATTTTGTTTGCTTTGAACTCATCCCGTTGGAGTTCTCTGCTTTAGAAGTTCTGTTTAGCTTCTTTATTGTTGTTCTTCATGTAAAGATAGTATAATGGTTCTATATTCTTCAAGTCTAACTCTTTAAGAATAGAGTAACTCTCTCTCGTTCATTAGTCAAAAGATATTCTTGTTAGGGCTATTTCTTGGGTTCAACAGCGTGTATATTACAAAGTTATCTCTTAAAGTCAAAAGCTATCAAGAGCTAATGTAGTAATTTATGAGGAGAGCATTTACGATTTATAGTTTAGTCATTGATGGTAATAAATATGCTTGAACAAGGTAGCATAGATTTTCACTTTTACACATTTTGTTTAGCGACTCAAGTTCATTATCAATTCATATTCCATGTTTAAGTTTAGGTTATATGCATTAAATTTAAAAGAAGAAGATGAATAAAGTCTACTTGAAGGAAAAAATTGATATAAATTATTTTAATATAAAATAAAGAGGCCATAGCCTCACGTGTAATCCGTCATGGCAAACCTTGGAAAGTTGAATATGGAGCTTGATCATTTAGTCTTTTTTATTGCTTTTTTCCTAGCCATTTAAATACTTATTTAAAATTACGTTCCTTTAAGACAAGAATCTGTTGTGAAGATCAAATGTATTCGGATAAATGAAAAAGAATATGGTTTAAGATTAGTGAATAATAAGTTGGCTTACATTTCTAATTTTGCCTATTTTCACTACTAACAAATAAGAGAAGTTCTAGGCGACTGTTAGGCACGCTTTAAATTTTTTAATCGCGGACTCGCTTGCTAGCGGAATTTTTAACATTCAATAATTAATTTTATAAATAATCTCACGCCTTTTTCAAATAGCTTTAATTAATTTTTTTTGACTCAATTAGTCTTTTTATCATAGCCATGGATTCGCTTGCGTAGCGTGGTTGTGATATTTGCTAATTTATTCAAGACAAAATTAATCCAAAATTTAGTAATTTCTTAAAAGTACTACAAATAACTGATTGTCATGATTTCGGATTCGCTTGCGAGGCGCGATTATGATAGGTTAATTAATTTTATTTCAATCACGCATTCGCATGTGTAGCGTGGTTATGGCAACGTAATATTATCCAAATCATCCTTCAATAATTCTAATAATCAAGAAATAAAGGCAGATAAGTAAAACATAGAAACTAATAAAGCACACAGTTTATTCAGAATTAATTCACGCCAAATTTAGTCAATAAAAACGACTGTGCTAGAACCACGGAATTCGGAGAATGCCTTGCACCATTTACCCGGTCTACAGAATTCCTTACCCAGACTTTGTTCTCGTAGACCAATAATAATGTAGTCGAATATTCCTTTGAATAGGGATTCAAATAAAAGATGACTTGGAACACCCAAAAATCAATTCCAAGTGGCAACTCTGAGCAATAAAATAATCCCTATTCAAAATTGTCACTTTAATTGAAAATCTCTTTAACCCACAACAATCCATAACACATATTATTTTTTGGGGGTGAAAAGGGGTGTGACAGCACTTATGGCTAAGTGTCAAATGATCAAAATAATTGCCTAGAGTTCTAGAGATATATTGGATATTAATGAACTGTTTGGTGAAAAAATAATGGTTTGGGAGGTAATTTCTGTCAAGTACTACTAGTAGTTCCAAAATCGACGAAAGCAGGGACTATAAAAACTAGCTTGCCAAAGTTATACTTCTGGCCTCAAACGAGATTCAACTGACAAGAAATATAAAGTAAGAACATATTTAGTATTCAATGTCTTCTTGGTTCGTGTCTGAAACGAAGTAGAGCATCCAATAAAAGATGATTTGGTTCTTACTAAACACTTGGTTATCAATCCCAATGGTAATAGTCGCATTTAATAAGAGAAATATTTCTATCAATAGACTAAAACGCAATTTGTACAAATCACATGATAAAATTAAAAGATATCTTAGCTGGCACAAATGAATATGCTGATCAACTAAATAAAATGTTGATTGCAAAAATTTGTAGTAAAAATAAAATATTTTTCAGTTTTTGACTCAGCAAAAAATGATACCGTACTTGGGCGTATGTCCGGATCGGGTTTCGGATGACCCTATTGTGGAGGTTGGAAATTTGGAAGAATTTCATAAATTTGGGTTGAGGTGTATCTCAATATTATCGATGTCCTTTTGGGATTCCGAGTCTGAGAATAGCCCTATATGATGATTCTGGTATTGGGAGCACGTCCGGAAGTGGATTTGGAGATCCGTATGTCATTTCAGGGTCATTTAGCAGAAGTTAAAAATCTGAAAATTTTTAAGAAAGTTTGACTGGAAGTGGACTTCTTGATATCGGGGTCGAATTTTGATTTCGAAAGTTGGAGTAGGTCCGTAATGTTGAATGTGACTTGTGTGCAAAATTTTAGGTCAATCAGACATGATTTGATAGGTTTCAGCATCGAATGTAGAAGTTTGAAGTTCTAAAGTTCATTAAGCTTGAATTGGGGTGTGATTCGTGGTTTCAACATTGTTTAATGTGATTTAAAGGCTCGACTAAGTCCGTATGGTATTTTCGTACGTGTTGATATAATTAGTTGAGGTCCCGTGGGCCTCGGGTTGATTCCGGATGGTCAACGGATCAATTTGGAGCTTGGTGGTATTGCTGAAGGCCTGAGATCTGGTGCAATCGCACCTGTGGAAAAAGGATCGCAGGTGCGACGCTGCAAAAGAGTCAAGGGAAACGCAGAAGCAGAGGCTGGCCAAAAGGCCTGGGCAGCAGAAATGGTCATAGGCGCGCGAGTTCAGAAGCACACAAGGATCGCAGAAGCGGAAGTGCAGATGTGCTAGATGGGGCGCAAATGTGGTAACTGCTGGACCAAGTTGGAGCCGCACCTGCGATGGGATTTCCGCAGGTGCGGAGCCGCAGGAGAGGCTATTAGACCGCATGTGCGAAAGTCGGGCTGGGCAGTGTCATTTTAAAGACGAGAATTGGCCATATTCCTCCATTTTGTTTTTGATGGGCGATTTTTGGAGCTCTTGGAAAGAGGATTTCTGTCATCTACATCAAGGTAAGTGGTTCCCACCTATTTCAAGTTAAATAAATGGTTTGTATAAGAATTTAAGCATGGAAATTAGTAGAAATTGTGGGGTTGTGGTAGAAAAACCTAGAAATTATATTTTTTGATTTTGACCACGAATTTGGGTATGGAATTGAGAACAAATCATATATTTGAGTTCATAATGTTATGAGTAATATTTATCTTTGAAAATTTTCGGGATCCTAGCACGTTGTTCCGGGGGTGAATTTTAGGATTTCTTCAAATTGGGTTAAAAATCGCTTTAATGGTTAGGATGTGAACTCTTGAGCATGTATTGACTATTTTATATATCATTTGACTAGCTTCGGGTCATTTTGCACCGAGTTAAGGATTGAAAGCACAATTTTGGACCGGAAAGTGAGCTTTGAGACGAGGTAAGTCTCCTGTCTAACTTTGTGAGGGGAAAATTACCCCTAAGTGTTGTATATTGATGTATGCTACTGTTGTGGGGGCTACGTACGTGCGAGGTGACAAGAGCCCATATGTAGCTACATTCATGTTATTGTACGGGTAGACTTAGGTTCACATCATGCTATAGCTGTACTATTTGAGCAGTCTCTCGCCTATTAAATTCCTCTATTTTACATTTCTAGTTAAGACTAGACTTGCTATCGTAGCGACTTCACGAGTTCATGACTAGTCGCCGAATAACTTTACTACTCTTGTGGTACATTTCCTTGATATATATATATATAGTAGTAAAGTTAATAAAAACTTTATAGAGTAGTAAAGTTAATAAAAACTTTTCAATAAAGTATACATATATATATATATATGTATACTTTATTGAAAAGTTTTTATTAAATAAATTACAACTCACACATTTTTTCGTGAGTGGAGTCAAGGACCCCTCAAAGCTTCTTATTCAAATGGGATCGGGCCGTTCGACTCGGGAGGATTATGTATTTCCACTGATATGGGATTGGTCCGTTTGCCTCGGCAGGATTTATGTACCACACTCTCATGGGAGCGGGTTGTTCGCCTCGGCAGTTTATTAGATGTACCTATGGTTCGTGTCGTTCGACCCTCGATAGTGCACAGTTTAATTATTATGTTGGATCGGGTCGTACGCCTCGGCATTTCCTATATCATATCCTCATGAAATCGTGCGTAAAACATGGCAAAAAGCTAGTGTATCTTTGAGTTTTCCGAATTTGAATTATGATAAACTACTTGAGGAGATCCACTATATCTATATATATGCTCCGGTTAAGGAGGGAATTTCTAATGGAGAGCTTGAGTTCCTCGTGAAGAGGGAGAATTGTACCACGTGATTTATACTTTTTTATTTCATTTATTTTCTCTCCCACACTTACTTACCTCGTTATTGTATCTGATGTTATTGGACCACTAGTGAGTGTCGATGTCGACTCCTCGTCACTACTCCTCCGGAGTTAGGCTAGATACTTACTGGGTACATGTTGCTTATGTACTCATACTACACTTGCTGCACGCTTTTGTGCAGGTAGATATATGACTAGTGGCCATGTGAGAGCAGGGGGCGTGTATGCATACAAGGAATTAGGTGAGTTGTATTCCTTATTACGACCCCCAGCCTGCATCCTTCAGAGTATTTATATTTCTCCGGTCCAATTTGTATTCTTGACAGATGCTGTATTTTATTTTATATTACTAGTTGATGCTCATGCACTTGTGACACCGGGTTTTGGGATCATTATGAGTTTTTCTGTATTGAAATTTTTAAAAGAATTATTATTTATTCTGCTAATCCCATCTTTTACTATTCAATTAAAGGAAAATACGATTTCTAAAATATTGAAATGAGAACCAAATTAAATATTTATTGTTGGCTTGCCTGACAGTGGTGTCCGACGCCATCACGACCTTTAATTGATTTTGGGTCGTGACAACATGGTATCATAGCGCTAGGTTCACTTATGTCTCACGAGTCTTGAGCGAGTCTAGTAGAGTCTTGCGAATCGGTACGGAGACGTCTGTACTTATCTTCGAGAGGCTAGAGCACTTCCCTTCTTGATCCTTCATCGTGCGAATTGAATCCTCTGAGGCATGTACCTTTATTTCCTTCCTATTCAATTTTATGCGACGTGAAGCGCTTGTTATAGATTGTGAATCGAGGAATTGTCATGGTACTACAGATGTGGTGCAGGATGTTTCACCTGCGTATTGGATTGGGATATTACCATTGCCTTGCGGAAGGTCGTCCTGTCGTTTCATCTCAGCATCAGTGTTATCTAAGATTTTGAGATGTGGCCTTGATTGTTATGACGATTCGTGCGCTTTTGTCGCAAAGTGTTTGTGGAAAGGTATGATGTTTGTCTAGGCGTCGAGTCAGTGAATGACCTGGAAGGAGGTTTTGCTCAGTGCATGATTCAGATATTCAGTATTTATTTCCGGCGGAGGAAAGGAAATCGGACTAGGAATGTTCAGATTTGGGTTGATGGAGTGATGAGACTTGGTATTTTTTAGTATGGTGGAATTTTCATCGTGATGTGGTGTCGTTGTCCTTGATGAATGTTCTAAGTCCGCTGGTGTTATGGTCTTATTTAATTCTCTTACAGGGCAGGGTATTATGAAATGGTGTCGGGGAAGCAATTGTCAGAAATCGCGGTGTGCAGTGGTTCAGAATTGAATTGGTGTTCCTAGTGTTGATGGCTCGAGAAAGATGATCTTCTAAGAGTTCTGGAGTTGGTAGCGACTCGATTGTTCGGGTGTTATAGAGATGGATTCTGAGTTGGGGCGACAATTGGGAAGCAGAGGATGAGGAAGGGCATGTGGGAGGTGTTTTGCGGCGGTTGAATTGCTAGAAGGTCAATTGTGAAAAGTAGAAGTCGAAGAGTTGCTTAAAGGAGAAGGTTGAACCAAAGTGGGAGAGTGACAAAGTAGCATATGGGTTTTGTGGTAGGATGGTCACACGCCTTGAGGGAAGATTAGGGAAATTTGGTAATCGTGATGGGCAGTGACTAGGACCATGGACTTTATTTGGATGCAACATGACTTCGAATTTGGAATGCGTTGTTGGAATTCTAGCTGATGTCAATGGGGAAGAAGGAACTCAGTGGGTCCCGGGGTAATGTAATTGTAGCTTCAAGCTAAGTGGGAGAGCCCCACCGTCTATGATTGGATTGCATGGTTGTCTACTTGTGCGGTTTCTGGTTATCGGCATATTGGTGGGTTATTACGACCAGGGAAAGAAAACATTAGTGGTAATTTGAGGAATGTGTGTTATCTTTGGCCTTATTGGTTCATGTTCAAGTTTTGGGAAGACTCATAGTCTATGCTTCATGTGGATGTGATGTATATGGAAAGGAATTCAACCGGTTACTTCTTTGAAAGGGTGTTCATGTACTAGCAGGACCTCGTAGTTTGATTATATTTGGGGACGAGTCAAAGTGGGTCAATCTCAACAATGGCCCTAGTAGGTTCAAAATTAAAGTGCAGTGCCTAGGTATTTTGAGTCCGTGGTATGGCTAAGTATCGAGCTTTTGCAGTGAAATATGAAAGGGTCTCAGAGTGTTCTATGTTATCAGCGGTCCACGATGTAGCGTTTGAGGAATGGGAGAAAAATAACTTCGGGTTCATAAAGGAATTATCAGGATATGTGTACCAGTTGAAGAAGCATATATGCGCACAAGGAGAGTATGAGATGGTTCGTGGGTTTTTCAGACAGCGTGGTCTCGTGAAATAAGGTCACTCAGGATGAGTGAGGATTTGGGTCGTTATGTTTTAAATGGAGCTATTAATATTCTTAAGGCAAGTCCGGAGTAAATTAGAAGAAGCCGGGTTGGTTAGCAATGGTTGAATTAGTGTGATGGTGGCAATGATCAGTTCCTTCAGCGTGTTACGTTATATATGTGATTTGTGGCGGTACGTAAAGGTCTTGACGACTGTCGTAATTGATTTTGTATGGAGGCATTCAAGTATTATGTCCTGTTATGTGTAGAGCCGGTAGAACTTTGGTGGTTTAGACCACTACTCGAGGTTTGTATTTTCTGCAGCTATGGGAATTCAGTCACGTGTTGCAATGGCTCTTCTGAACTGAGTTAAGTGAAGGGTTTTCTATATGCTGGAGTGCTTATTCTATTAGTGGTTCTGGAGTTATGATGGAATTCTGGTATCCTCGCATATTGGCATGCTAGGTGCAGTGAGCGAGATGGGAATTGGGAGTTGAGGATCAAGGTTACAGTTCGGTGTAAACAAGAATTTTACGAGTTTGGGGGAGCAACAAGGGATTGATGTTAGAGTAAGCTGGTATTGTATTTAGCTTCACCTGAGATCGATGTCTTGTGTAAGGGGCTTTGTGTTTTGATTTGCAGATTTCCTATTTTCTTTACAACATTAGTATGGCCGGTGGTATGGGTGTGCAAACTTGTTACCTGGTGCGAAAGGTCGTGGGACTGTATCTCATGGGAAGATGGTGTAAGTGTGACCTATACGAACTGTGGATGTTTGTGCCAGATTGATGACTGTTCTTCTGTGTCATGGAGAAAGGAGGGTTAGTATGGACCCTTGAATGATTATTAGCCCAGTGTGGTACAATCAGAATCAGCTTGGGGTCCGTGGATGGATCTAAATGTGAATATGGGCTCTATATCAGGCCGGATATGTTCATTTTAGCTTAGCATTATTTACGGAATAATCTTCGGGCCCTGGATGTTATTTGTGTCATCAGCTATTCCGTGGAATCTATATTATGCCAGGTGGATTGTGAGGTGGTTTGATTATTCACACTCGTATTGAGACCCCGTGTAGTTTGTGGTATTGTGAGAGTAGGATGGCTCTCGAGATATAGGTCATTAACGCACCATAGTTGTGCTTGAGTTTCGTAGCATATGCTGCTATCCGTCTCCCCATGATTTGCATTATGCACTTTGAGTTCTTGTGATCGATATTCGAGTATTTCGTAGTTATGAGAATTTTAGATCGGTGAGTATTTTCTTATAGATTATTATGTGTGGATCGAGTGGCACGCCGCCACGAGTATATTGTTGGATCGGGTGGCACTCCGCCACAGGTATCATGATTGGATCGGGCTGCACGCCGTAACGGTATCATGGTTAGATCGGGTTGCACGCCGCACCCGTGTGATGTTGAGTATAGTATCCCCTACCTATTATTGTGTATATTGCTTCTCGTTTTCTAAGTAAGATTCATAATACCTTTTCGGTTGTTTAAACTAGTTACATGGGTTGAGTATTTCTTTCCAGAGTTCGTTCCCTCATGTATCACATTCGAATTTGTAGCTTGTTGGCACATTGTGGCATTATATGTGACTTTTGGCAGTGTCTGAGGTGGCTTATTGCCTGAGCAGCTTGTACTGGATGAAACGAGATTATTGGACTTGGGAAATGCGATCGGATTTATATGCGGCATATTTGAGAGAAAATATCATTATTTGGTTCATAATGAGGGTAATGGTTCTTATCAGGAGGAGAGACTCAATGACTTGTTGACTCGGTAGTTGGTTATGAATTTCTACACATCTCTTCCGTCATGGTAGTATTGCAAGAGTTGGAACAGGACTTATATGTGTCATAGGTATGTTGTGGACACTAGATTCGTGGAGTTGTAGCTATTATTGTCAGAGGGTGTTATTATGGTCAGGTGAATTATAAAGTGCATGGTGTGGATTCAGAACAGGTATATAATCATGTATTAGTACATTGTGTAGTGATGGGTACGGTGTTTGAAGGTTGGAAACAGGCCTGGAAGAGGATTTCAGATGTTGGAATTTGGTTCTAAGGTTTATTTGACCAGATAAAAGGAAGGATATTCAGGTTTTCTCGAGCTAATGTGCTCAACTGAGTTGTGGTAGAAAGGCTAGGTGCACTAGGTGTTAAACATTGATTTTGGTCAACCCCGGAGTAGCTCTTAGCACGTTCGAGGACGAACGAATGTTTAAGTGGGAGGGAATGTAACGACCCGGCCGGTCATTTTGAGCTCAAGTGCGTCGTTCGGCGGTTTAAGGCCTCGAGCAACTTCACTTCAGGTATTATGACTTGTACGCGTGGTCAAAATTGAATTTCGGGAAGTTCGGAGTTGATTCGGAAAGAGAATTCTAATTTCAGAAGCCTTAAGTTGGAGGAATTGACTGAAGTGTGATTTTTGAGTAAACGACATCGGAACTGGGATTTAAAGGTTCCAACAGGTTCGTATGATGATTTCGAAATTGGGCATATGTTCGGATCGGGTTTTGGATGACCCGAGAGTGTTTCGGTGCCTATTGTAGAGGTTGGCAATTTCGAAGAATTTCATAAATTTGGGTTGAGGTGTATCTTAATATTATCGATGTTTGTTTGGGATTTAGAGTCTGAGAATAGCTCTGTATGGTGATTATGGTACTGGGAGCACGTTCGGAAGTGGATTTCGATATCCGTATGTCATTTCGAGGTCATTTGGCGGAAGTTAAAAATTTGAAGATCTTTAAGAAAGTTTGATCGGGAGTGGACTTCTTGATATTGGGGTCAGATTTTGATTCTGAAGTTGGAGTAGGTCCGTAATGTCGAATGTGACTTGTGTGCAAAGTTTTAGGTCAATCGGACGTGATTTGATAGGTTTCGGCATTGAATGTAGAAGTTTGAAGTTCTAAAGTTCATTAAGTTTGAATTGGGGTGCGATTCATGGTTTAAGCGTTGTTTGATGTGATTCGAAGGCTCGACTAAGTCAGTATGGTGATTTTGTACGTGTGGTATAATTGATTGAGGTCCCAGGGGCCTCGGGTGGAATTCAGATGATTAACGGATCAATTTGGAGCTTGGTGGTATTGCTGAAGGCCTGAGATCTGGTGCAATCGCACCTGTGAAAAAAGGCTCGCAAGTGTGATGCTGAAAAAGCGACAAGGGAAGCGCAGAAGCGGAGGGTGGCCAAAAGGCTCGGGCCGTAGAAGCGGGCATATGTGCGCAGGTGCGCGAGCGCAGAAGCGCACGAGGACCGCACAAGCGGAACCGCAGATGCGCTAGATGGTGCGCAAATGTGGTAACTGCTGGACCAGGCTGGAGCCGCACCTGCGATGGGATTTCCGCAGGTGCGGAGCGGCTATTGGACCGCAAGTGCGAAAGTCAGGGTTGGGCAATGTCATTTTAAAGACGAGAATTGGCCATTTTCCTTCATTTTTCTGTTGGATGAGCGATTTTTGGAGCTCTTGGAAGGGGAAAATTACCCCTAGGTGTTGTATATTGATGTATGTTACTTGTTGTGGGGGCTACGCACGTGCAAAAAGACGAGAGCCCGTACATAGCTACATTCATGTTATTGTACGGGTAGACTTAGGTTCACATCATGCTATAGCTGTACTATTTGAGCAGTCTCTCGCCTATTAAATTCCTCTATTTTACATTTCTACTTGAGACTAGACTTGCTATCGTAGAGACTTCACGAGTTCATGATTAGTCGCCGAATAACTTTACTACTCTTACGGTATGTTTCCGTGATATATATATATATATATATATATATATATATATATATGTATATATGTATATATATGTATGTATGTATGTATGTATACTTTATTGAAAGGTTTTTATTAAAGAAATTACAGCTCACACATTTTTTCGTGAGTGGGGTCAAGGACCCCTCAAAGCTTCTTATTCAAATGGGATCGGGTCTTTCGCCTCGGGAGGATTATGTATTTCCACTCATATGGGATTGGTACGTTCGCCTCGGCAAGATTTATGTACCACACTCTCATGGGAGTGGGCTGTTCGCCTCGGCAGTTTATCAGATGTACCTATGGTTCGTGTCGTTCGACCCTCGACAGTGCATAGTTTAATTATTATGTTGGATCGGGTCGTACACCTCGGCATTTCCTATATCATATCCTCATAAAATCGTGCGTAAAACTTGGCAAGAAGCCAGTGTATCTTTGAGTTTTCCGGATTTGAATTATGATAAGCTACTTGGGGAGATCCATTATATCTATATATATGCTCTGGTTAAGGAGGGAATTTCTAATGGAGAGCTTGAGTTCCTCGTGAAGAGGGAGAATTGTACCACGTGATTTATACTTGTTTATTTCATTTATTTTCTCTCCCACACTTACTTACCTCGTTATTGTATCTGATGTTATTGGACCACTAGTGAGTGTCGATGTCGACTCCTCGTCACTACTCCTCCGGAGTTAGGCTAGATACTTACTGGGTACACATTACTTATGTACTCATACTACACTTGCTGCACGTTTTTGTGCAGGTACATATATGACTAATGGTCATGTGAGAGCAGGGGCGTATTTGCATACAGGGACTTAGGTGAACTGCATTCCTTATTACGACCCGCAGCTGGCAAAGTCTCCTTCAGAGTATTTATATTTCTCCTGTCCAATTTGTATTCCGGACAGATGTTGTATTTTATTTTATATTCCTAGTTGATGCTCATGCACTTGTGACACCAGGTTTTGGGATGATTATAGGTTGTTCTGCATTGAAATTGTTAAAAGTATTATTATTTATTCTGCTAATCCCATCTTTTACTATTCAATTAAAGGAAAATATGATTTCTAAAATATTGAAATGAGAACCAAATTAAGTATTTATTGTTGGCTTGTCTGACAGTGGTGTCCGGCCCCAACACGACCTTTAATGAATTTGGGTCGTGTCATTACTACCAAGAAGAATAATTAAATACTTTAATACCAAATGGCCTTCTACCATACATGCATGTTGTCAAGTTTCTTATTTCTTACGTATGTTGGTGTCATCGTAGATATAATTGACTAAGTTAAAATTGTTTGTATATAGGTTAATTTTGAAGAAAAATATGCTTGTCACGCTTCTAAAAAACTTAGATATGCCAAATAGCTTATGTAATAACACACAGATGGTATATGGAAGTTTTGACAATAACGTCATACATGCAAAAATTATGATACTGGTCAATGTGCTTCTAAATATATTTTTATCCCCGAATTCAACTTCATCTTCCAAAACTAAGGAATATCCTTTTAAATTCTTGTGAAAATAAGTTTTAGTATATTTATGTTTTGCAAATATAATAAATAAAGAACAAGGAAAAACATCCTAAATATTAGACTATTTTTACCGCAATACGTTTTCAGCACGAACAACTGTATGTTGCACTTTCAAGACGGGTATCAAGATTGACAACAAGAGTTCTAGTTAAGGCAGAGCAACCAACGCATGAGGAAACATACACAAAAAAATATTGTCCATAAATAATTGTCCAAAAAATACCATCACATTAAATACTTTTAAACTATAATATATAATTATCTAACTAACATTACAGAATTGATCATTTGTGTAAGTTTTGATGATGTCCTTTTATTTTAAATTCATGTATTATGCTAATATAATGATATTTTTCAGCATTTAAATGATTGTTGTATTATTCATAAAATTTCTCTCATTAATTAAAATTTATTTTTACTTCATATAAATAAATATTTTAATTATCACGTGCCACACACACATATATATATATATATATACACACACACTCTTTTATCGAATTCAAAATTATAATTTAGTAAAAAAAATATTACATTATTTAAAATTTTGATAAACTATAAAATTTGACAACTAATCAAATAAGTATTACAATAGAAAAAAATGTACGAAAGGAGGGGGATAGAGATAATGTTATAATATTTATATTTTGAATTAATTAAAAAATAAAATATAAATAAATAACACTCAAAGAAAATTATCAATGTACTAAGTACTTACTAATTCAATAATAAAAATAAAAAAAATCAAACAATTTATTTGATTACTACTAAATAATCTCACCGTCTCATAACTGGAAAGCCTTTTTTTCTTTTCAGTTTGCCCAAATTTCCACTACAGCAAAAAAGTTGTCCCCATTACACACAAATTTAATTAAGCGAATTATACTTTGAAGTTACGTGTTGGTTAGACGTTGAATTTCTTGATAAAATTTTTAGTTGTCAGCTTTATTTAGCTATCTCCCTTTAAAATATATATATTAATTTCACGATACGCACGTTGCGTGTATATTTTATCTCAATTGGTACAAATTTTTAAAAATTATATTAAATTTGTGCTTGCATCATAAAATATGTCAAAGAAAAAAACTCTAAGTTCCTGAAATTGATGATTTTTTATCCCATTTTGCTAACTCAACAAAAGAGGAAACTTTGTCCCACGAGAGTTCTCAATCATCTCAGTGTAATATATTTAACATAATATCATTTCAGTTTTATAATTTTATAAGCCATGCATTTCCTCTTTAGTTTCAACAAGAACATATAACTTTGAAGATTTAGAATTATTTTATTTTTATTTTTTAGAACTATATATTCTTATTTTCATTCTAAAAAGACATAAACGGGGCGTTATCTAACTGACATAAGACGTTAATACTATCCTAGAAGGAGTAAAAGTATAAAATTGATGAAAAAATTAAAAATAGAGTTTATTATTTCAATCAATTTTCACGGATTTAGTGTGTTAGTTTTCTTGTGTGTGTATAATAAGTTTTTATATTTTAATTGGGAAGTGTTAAAAGTTAGTCTAATTTAAATATTATTAAAAAAATTATAAATGTTTTCTAATATTTTCATGAGAAGATTGTTACTAAAATAATTTTCTTGTACATTTTTCTAATGTTATATAATCCATAATTTTTATTTTGTCATGTTTGTAAGAGTGGTCATAACTAAATAGCCAAAATTAAAAACTAAAAACAACATTCTTGTTATGAAATTATTATATTGTGGATGTTCATTTATTACTCCGTTATAGATAATCTTATCCATTTAGTACTCTGTTGAAATTTATCTACAAGTAGTCGATGAAGGCAGGTTGCAAGCAACTCAATGAAATGATTTGCAACAACTTCTTATTAAACAAGTAGGTTGTAAGCAGCTTATGTAGACAACTTACAAGCAGCTGAAGAAAAGTCTTGCGGCTGCTTCCTGAAAAGTCTCGCAGCTGCTTCCTTTCTTCTATAAATAGAGGAGTTTTCAGTTCATTATGTACATCAGTTTGAAAGTTCAATAATATATCAGTTTCTCTCTATACTTGTCTTTAGTTTATTTACTTTACAGTCGTTATTTTATAACACGTTATCAGCACGAGACTCTGTCGTCTCGAGCAAATACTTTAAGAGTATCAAAGGTACGAGCTTTCCTTTTATACATAATGTCAAATCTTTCTAAACTTGAATTTGTAGCCCTGGATATATCGGGCAAAAGCTACATGTCTTGGGTGCTTGATGCTGAAATTCATCTTGATGCGATGGGTCTGACAGACACCATCAAGGATAAAAATCAGGCATCAAACCAAGACCGTGCCAAAGCAATGATATTCCTACACCATGACCTTGATGAGGGCCTAAAAATGGAATGTCTTACTATTAAAGATCCAGTCATATTGTGGAATAATTTGAAAGATAGAATGACCACGTGAAGATGGTCGTTCTTCCACAGGCATGTTATGACTGGACTCATTTAAGGCTACAAGATTTTAAATCTATCAGTGAGTATAATTCTGCTATGTTCAGGATTATTTCCCAATTAAAATTATGTGGTGATAATATTACTGATCATGATATGTTGGAGAAAACTTTCACCACTTTTCATGCCTCGAATATGCTCCTGCAGCAGCAATATCGAGAGATGAGATTCAAAAAGTATTCTGAACTTATCTCACATCTTCTTGTATCCGAGTAACATAATAGGCTATTAATGAAAAACCATGAAAGCCGACCAACTGGTTCTTATCCATTCCCTGAAGTGAATGAGACGAACTTCTACCAAGCTAAGCGTGGAAGAAGTCGTGGTCATGGCCGTGTTCGGGGAAGAAAACCTAATCATGGTAATAATAATGCACCAAAGAACCCTCCTAACCACCAGCAGTGGAAAAGGAAGGAACAAAAGCATGAAGCGGTGCAAGCAACAAATGCAGAAAATGCATGCTATAGATGTGGGGGGAAAGGGCACTGGTCACGTACCTGTCGTACGCCAAAGCACCTGGTTGAGCTTTATCAAGCCTCCCTGAAGAAGACAGACAAAAATGCTGAAGCAAATTTTATTTCTGAAGATAATTTAGACTTCATGCATTTGGATGTAGCTAATTACTTTGCACTCCCAGAAGGAAAAACAAGTCATGTAATCACTGATGAATCTATAGAAATATAAATATTTTAATTTTTGTTATTTGTAGTAGATAGTATGATTATGTAAAAAAATTTATGCTTTGATAATAATATTTATTATAATATATTTGTTTATGTCATTTTGAAGAATATGGATAATCCTCAAATTATGTTTGGATCAAAGACCAATCATGAAGATATTTGTGTAATTGATAGTGGAACAACTCATGCCATATTCAAAGATCAGAAATACTTTTCTTATTTGCATAGGGAAAAAAGTAAATGTTTCTACAATTTCTGGTAATATAAGTTTGATTGAAGGCTCCGGAAGAGCTATTGTATTTCTGTCTAAAGGAACAAAACTTATTATAAACAATGCATTATTCTCCTCCAAGTCCCGAAAAAACTTGTTGAGTTCTATAGATATCCGCCGAAAAGGGTATCATGTTGAGACAATAGATGAAATGAACGAGGAATATCTTTGTATTACAAAGAATATTTCTGGCCATAAATGCATTGTAGAAAAGTTACCAACTTTATCTTCTATCTTATACTATTCAAAGATCAGTACAGTTAAAGCACACTCTATCGTAAATCAGAAGTTTACTGATTCAAATACTTTTGTGCTTTGGCATGGCCGTTTGGGCCATCCTGGATCAATAATGATGAGACGAATTATTGAAAATTCAAGTGGGCATCCACTAAAGAACCTGAAGATTCTTACAAATGATGAATTTTCTTGTGATGCTTGTTATCAAGGTAAAATGATCACTAGGCCATTACCAATGAAGGTTGGCATGGAATTCCCTGCCTTTTTAGAGCGTATACATGAGGATATATGTGGACCTATTCGCCTAGATAATGCTGGAGAATTCTCATCTCAAGATTTTGATGATTATTGTCTATCAATTGGGATAAAAGTTGAACATCCTGTAGCTTATGTTCATACCCAAAATGGTCTTGCGGAGTCATTTATTAAACATCTGCAGTTGATAGCAAGACCACTACTTATGAAAACAAAATTACCCACTATAGTTTGGGACCATGATATCTTGCATGCATCATCACATATTCGTCTCAGACCGACATATTATAATTAATATTCTCCGTCACAATTAGTTTTTGGTCATGAACCAAATATTGCCCTTCTACGAATTTTTGAATGCGATGCATATGTGCCAGTAGCACCACCACAGCGTAGTTAGATGGGCCCACAAAGAAGTTTATGAATATATATTGGGTTTGAATCACCCTCTATTATTCGCTATCTTGAACCATTGACGGGAGATATATTTACTGCTCGATTTGCAGATTGTCGATTTGATGAAACAAATTTCTCACAATTAGGAGGAGAGAAAAAGGAAATCAAAAAAGAAATTGTGTGAAAAGTTTCATCATTATCTCATTATGATCCACGTACCCCTGTATGTAATCAGGAGGTCCAGAAGATCATCCATTTACAGAATATAGCAAATCAAATGCCAGACGCATTTACTGATTTGAAAAGGATAACTAAGTCACATATCCCTGCAGAGAATGTGCCTATCCGAATTATTTCCCCAGCAGGACCATCTACTAGCATGATAACTAGTAAACCCAAAGTACACCTGAAGCGTGGTAGGCCTTTGGGTTCTAAGGATCGAAATCCTAGAAAAAGAAAATCGACAAATGATCAAAATAATACTATGAAGGGATCTCATGAAGAGACCCAAGGTCTATTAGTTCTGAGATTCCTAAAGAAATCAATGAACCCAAGACTCAAGTGAGTGAGGAACTTTTATTAAGTTCTACTGGTGATGAGATTAATTTAAATCGATCTGAAATAGTGGTGGATAATATTTTTGCATATAATGTTGCACTAAATGTTATGCAAGATAGCGAAGATCTTGAACCCCGATCTGTCGAAGAATGTCGACAAAGATCTGATTAGCCAAAATGGCATGAGGCAATTCAATCGGAATTGAAGTCACTTGCTAAAAGAAAGGTCTTTGGACCAGTAGTCCAAATACCTGCTGGTATAAAGCCAGTTGGTCATAAATGGATTTTTGTGCGGAAAAGAAATGATAAAGATGAAGTTGAAATATACAAGGTTCGCCTTGTCGCACAAGGATTCTCACAATGACCTAGAGTCGATTATGAAGAAACATATTCACCCGTTATGGATGCCATAACATTTCGATATCTCATCAGTTTAGCCTTACATGAAAGGATTGAAATACATCTAATGGATGTGGTTACAGCTTATCTTTACGGGTCACTTGATAATGAAATTTACATGAAAATCCCTGAAGGATTTAAAATGCCGGAAGCAAATTCAAAATCTCGGAAAATGTATTCAATCAGATTAAAAAGATCTTTGTACGGTTTTAAGCAATCGGGGCGCATGTGGTATAATCGCCTTAGTGAATATTTGCTGAAAGAAGGTTACGTAAATGACGTTATTTGTCCGTGTATTTTTATAAAGAAAATAGCATTAGAATTTGTTATACTTGTTGTTTATGTTGATGACATAAATCTTGTTGGAACTCCAGAAGAGCTCCAAAAGGAAATTGAATATCTTAAGAAAGAATTTGAGAAGAAAGATCTTGGAAAGACAAAACTTTGTCTCAGTATGCAAATTGAACATTTAGCAGACGAGATCTTTATCCATCAATATGCCTATACAGAAAGGATCTTAAAATGCTTTTACATGGAAAAAGCACACCCATTGAGTACACCAATGGCTGTTCGATCACTTGAAGTGAATAAGGACCCGTTCCGACCTCCAGAAGAGGATGGGGAACTCCTTGGTCCCGAAGTACCCTATCTTAGTGCAATTGGTGCACTAATGTATCTTGCTAATGCTACAAGGCCTGACATATCATTTTTATTAATTTACTAGCAAGATATAATTCTTCTCCTACACGGAGACATTGGAACGGGATTAAGCATATATTGCGATATTTAAAGGGAACTCTTGATATGGGTTTGGTTTATGCTAACAAAGATAGTGCAGATCTTGTTGGTTATGCAGATGCAGGTTATTTATCTGATCCCCATAAAGCTCGATCTCAAACCGGGTAGATATTTACATATGGAGGTACTGTCATATCATAGCGCTCCACAAAGCAATCTATTGTTGCTAATTCTTCAAATCATGTTGAGATAATAGCTATTCATGATGCAAGTAGGGAATGCGTATGGTTGAGATCAATAATTCATTTTATTCGAGAAAAATCTAGTTTGGAATGTGATTAAAGGCCCACAATTTTATATGAAGACAATGCTGCATGTATAGCCCAATTGAAGGGGGTATTTATAAAAGGAGATAGAATGAAGTACATTTCACCAAAATTGTTTTACACACATGATCTTCAGAAAAATGGTGACATAGATGTGCAACAAATCCGTTCAAGTGACAATTCGACAGACTTGTTCACTAAGTCTTTGCCAACTTCAACTTTTCAGAAAATGGTTACAAGATTGGAATACCGAGACTCAAATATTTGAAACAGGGTTTTCATTAGGGGGAGTGAAATACGGGCTATACTTTTTTTTTCTTACCAAGGTTTTCCCATTTGGTTTTTCTTGTAAGGTTTTTAATGAGGCAGCTCGAAATGCGTATTACTAAATATGTGTACTCTTTTTCCTTCACTAGGTTTTTTCCTACTGGATTTTTCCTAGTAAGGTTTTAACGAGGCGCATTATCTTTAATGAACATCCAAGGGGGAGTGTTATGAAATTATTATATTGTGGATGTCCATTTATTACTTCGTTATAGATAATCTTTCTGAAGAAGATTATCCATTTAGTACTCTGTTGAAGTTTATCTACAAGCAGCTGATGCAAGCAGATTGCAAGCAACTCAATGAAATGATTTGCAGCAGCTTCTTATTAAACAGGCAGGTTGCAAGCAGCTCATGCAGACAGCTTACAAGAAGCTGAAGAAAAGTCTTGCAGCTGCTTCCTGAAAAGCCTCGCAGCTGCTTCCTTTCTTCTATAAATAGAGGAGTTTTCAGTTTATTATGTACATCAGTTTGAAAATTCAATAATATATCAGTTTCTCTTTATACTTGTCTTTAGTTTATTTACTTTATGATCGTTATTTTATAACAATCCTAAATTTCTTGGTAGCAATGTGTGCACGTGGTACAGAACATGTTACATTTATATTTGATTTCAGTCCCATTCAACTCTATAAAAGGTATTTAAGAAAAGTTGCGTGAGACTAGAAATATTTAGCTAGAATTAAAAGTTAAACTAAACATGAACCTCCTTGAAGATAATTGGTCCTCTCATAAAGTTTTCTTTCATCCCGTGTTGGTTATATTTTTTCCGATCTATATAGAGTCACTTTTTAATTGATTTAAGTGTCCTAAATTCAGATATATACATAGTTTAAATCGAAAAAGATTTAATAAGTCAAATTTTAGTTGGTTTCAAAATTTTAAATATTAAGAAAATAACTTAAATTACAATTTTATCCCATATGAAATCTATTTTTAAAGGATAAAAAAGGCAAACAACATTTCGCTTAGGGCCTTCATACTTTTAATATAACTAGTCTTTATGTTTGTGTTTTGCACGACTGTCTTGCGGCATTTACCATGAAACGCATACCTGAATTAATAAACTTTCGACTGCATATGTTCTTTTTAAAAATAATTATTAGCATCAGATATATATACAAACTATAATAATCAATTCCGTGGGTAATATGACTTTACAACGACATTTAAGGGTTAATCAATTCCGTGGGTAATATATATACAAACTGTCTAGTAAGAAATTATTTCCCGAATTGAATGATAGACTTGCATGTTGGCATGATATATAGTTAATAAAATTGCACGATCAAAAAGTAGAACTGAAACATTTAATATATAAATCTTGATGGGGCATGCGAAACTACTTCTTGACCATATAATTATTTTGAAATTTATTTTAAACGATTAATCGTGAAGTACATATATAAAACACATAAACAACAACAACAAAAAGAGAGAAGATTTAGTTGAAGAAGGAAAATTTAATGCTAATAGTTTTCTAAAGTAGGTTAAGTATTATTATTGAAACTCAAAGACAAAGTTTTGGTCGGAGACTCAAAGTGATGAATTCTTAGCCAACTTGAAAATCTTAAATATTAGTTGATCTAGTATTAAGCTTAATGGAGATTACAATTTTATCCAACATAGAATGTAACTTAATTCACTTTTCAAAGGGTAGAAAAGTCGATCGATAATTCAAAGATATTTTACTCGTTCACTATTTAGCGTTTTAATATTCATGCTTTTATAATAATAGTAGTTTCTAGGCACGCGCGTTGTGCGTGATTCCATATAAATAATTAAATTTTTTGCATATTACAAAAAATACTTTAAAATATTTTTAGTTGCAAAATAAAAATTAAAAGGAAAAAATATCTTTTTATTTTATTGAAAATGATCAACCATTCCTATTTTAGACCTTTTATGACCGTTATACTTTGAGAAAAAAACAAGCTTGAATATCACAAGCCTATAGAATTTTAAAAATATAGAAATAATAATAATAGCTATAGGAACTTTTTAATATCATTTACATAAGTATCGCTTACATATGAGTAAGGAAACCTTTTAAAAGATATCAAAGTAATCGGTTGATGTTGGTATTCGAAAAAGAATAGAAAAAAAACATAGAAATTACATATTGTAGTTTTGTGCTCGACTCTATTAAACCCAAAACGGATAACAATAAGTTTAGCATGTTTTCTCCTTATTTATTTTTTCGTCCGTTCATTTAGTTGTCAAGTATTCTAAAAATAAATTTTTGTTTTTTCGCATATCAAGAGAAAAATAATTTATTTTTCTTGTTTTCTCCTTTAGCATTAATTACTCATTCCAAATTATTTTCTTAATCCATTAAGACTATACACCAATTAATATAGGTATAATGATAAATTATGTAGACGCACACCTACACTAAGTAATGATAAAATAATAAGAAAAAAAATCATGCGGAAGAAAAAAAAAAGTTAAATTAGAGGGAAATAAAATATATGGTGATGGAAATAACAAAAAACATAAATAAACCCTTTTAACTTAATTCGGATGCATGTACATGAGACCCTGAACAACTGCATTTTCAGTAACTTAAATCCAGTCTTTCACTCCATCAGAGGTTTTCTTTATATCACAAATAATATCAACCAACTCCTTGAAAGATAGTGTAGTAAAAGCTACTAAACTTTGAGGAGAGATTAGAGAAGAAAAAAAGAATAAGAAATACTCCTTCGACTTTTTTCTGGCATATACAACACAGGCATCTAGTTTACTTCATCTGCCGGCAACATCACTTGCTTCTTCCCTATTTTTCAATAAATATTTTGAACTAAAGAAAAACCACAAGAAATATCAAAAGACAAATCCGATTGTGAAATATGATTTTTTGCATTATACACTTACAGTTATAGAGCAGTTGATATAAACAAATCATCATAGATTTACTTCACACAACTCTAAATAGGTAAAAACTCTAACTTCTACGATAACAACAATATATTTTTCAAAATCTCTATCTATCTACAAATATTCTAAAATGTTCTTGTTCTTTAATCATCTTTGGTGACATTTAAATATCTCAAAGTGTTCTCAGAATTCTAAGAGTAAACAAAACATAATGATACCCAATGCATCTATCTTCAATGGTCTAATTATATAAGTATTTAGCCGTTTTGTCTATTCTTTTGTTAATTGAGTTATTAAATAAATTATTGCTTTGTAGGAATTAAATCGAACAAACGGTAGTTATATCATACTTTAATTGGTTATTAATGGATTTCTTCAGCAGATGAAATAATTCATTATTAATTTAATTGTGAAGCTGATGGCTTTCTTCAACGGGTGAGAAATCCATAAAGATTACTTGTTTTTGTTTTCAACAATAATTACTCATATCCATTACCATATGCAAGGCATCATTAGTAATTATTCATAACCATAGAAAAATTAATTCTCTTAGATACATCTTTGTCAGAACACCAAAGGTCTTGGTAAAAACTAAAAAACTGACCATTCACGGGTTGCCTTTCTTTATGATTTTTAAAAGCACACTATTTATTATGAAATATATTTACTATTTTGTATATTATTGTTATTAAAATAGTGATTCATTGAAGGGCAAAAATGTCGTTCAAACTTTTGATGGGCATTTTAATAATTCAATTACCTAAAAGTCTTCATACTTATAATATAGTATGATATAGACTTGGTTCTATGTTTATGTGATGCACGAAATATCTTGTGTCAAAAGTAATAAACTTTCGATCTTGCATCTAATCAAGCGGTTTTGCTCCATTACAACTTGTTCGAATAGTTGTTAATATAAGTCTAATTTATCGATATGTGTGTTTGTAAATTCAAAAGGCTGAAACTTGATGTGGTTTATTATCTATTATTCGTCTTAAATCTTTTTTAATGATAAGATTAAAAAAAAAGGTTAAAATATGTGCGACACGATACCCATCAGCATCATGTCTTCTATTCCCATGAAATCAAAAAGCATTCCATTGATCTCTTTTAATTATTTTTATCAATTCTTCATCTTGATAAAACATGGTTAATTTTTAATTTAGACAAAAAAAATTATCGAACTAAAAAAAGGGAAAAATATGTGCTACAAGATACCTGTCAGCATCATATCTTCTCTTCCTATTAAAGCAAAAGGCTTTCCATTGATCTCTTTTAATTACTTTTATCAATTCTTTATCTTGATAAAATATGATTATCAGATTACTTGCGAAATTTTAAATAAGTCAATGACGATAAAAGATCACTACTTCCTAGGTTGTGTCAAATTCCAGATTTGTAGGATCGGCGCATGTGTAGTTTAAACCGGAAAGGAATTTCAGACTTAGATTATTTACATATTTATCCTTAACTAAAAGTCAGGAACATTTTTAGATAATAAAATTTTATCAAACATAAACTACTTGAGTAAAAGTCAGTAACAAAGAAGAAAAAAAGATCAATACTTTATCTATTGTCATACCAATTAATATAATCCAAACTCAAGGTTAAAAAGAATAGTCCAAACCGATAAAGTCTCAAAAGAATATTACCAAAGTCAACTTTGTAAGGTCGACATATGTGTAGTTTAAATCGAAAAAGAATGCTAATTTTGGGCTATTAACAATCATATTCTTAAATTGTATAAATATTTAAAGTCATAAAAGTCGATTAATATTTTAGTATTTTTTTACTCGTTCAACATTTAGTATAATTTATTTATATTTTTATAATAATATAGATATAGATATAGATGTCAATAGTAATATACAAATACACTTATAATCTAAAAGTGAAAATTTTCATTTTCAAACGTCTCTTCCTCCACAATTTAACGTTGACGAAGACAACGTAAATTGCAAGAAGGGATGCGCTTACATAATTAAAATAAATTATTCAAAATTATAGATTTACATATATATAATTATTCTTTAAGTACAAGTCTTGTTCAAGGTATTAATGTTGTCCATCCCA
Source organism: Nicotiana knightiana (assembly GCA_005239525.1). NCBI lineage: Eukaryota > Viridiplantae > Streptophyta > Magnoliopsida > Solanales > Solanaceae > Nicotiana > Nicotiana knightiana. The sequence continues at coordinate 12,215 of ML392036.1, read as the reverse complement.
CGCCATTTAGTACACTTTTTATTCTATCCTTCACCTCTTCTTGAATATGAGCAACTACAAAGTCTATTCCCGCAGTACCTTTCCTGAAAATCTTCCAGTTTCTTGCTTTTCAAGAGTAATATATCATGGCACCCATACTCTAAGTTGTTCCGACATGGCAGTTTAGGTATCACATTCGTATCGACACGATACTAGTATGGGTGTGGGTATCGTATCCGTATATCCGTCGGGACTGTGATGGCTCCTAACATTAAACCCGCTAGGCAAGCCAACGTGAATATCTAATTTACCTTATTCCTTTATCATTATCTAATAATACGTGAAATACAACACTTAACATAAATAAAAGTACAAAATGAAGCAAGGTATGTAAACTCAGTTTAATGTCTTTACGAAATTTCACAAAACCAAGCCCGGAATTTTGGAATGACAAACTCACGGGCTGTCTATGAATAATATATATAACGGTCTGAATGAAATAAGTACATCTGTTTCTAAAATAACTAGAACAAAATACAAAAAAAGAAGTAGGAAGGGACGCCAAGGCTTGCGGACGCCTGTAGGACCACGTCGGGGTCTCCACTGGACTGAAGGCAACAACCTCGATCTATGGTCTGTAGGGTCCTACACCGGGATCTGCGCGAAAGTGCAGAGTGTAGTATCAATACAACCAACCCCATGTACTGAGTAAGTTCCGATTCTAACCTCGGTGAAGTAGTGACGAGGCTAAGACACGACAACCAAAGTCAACTTGTGCAGTTTAATAGCATACGGAGAAAAATAATACCACAAGAAATAAGCAGTTAAGCATAAAGGAAAAGGGGAACATGCTGAGGGGAGAAAATATCAAATAATGGAAATAACGAGGTAAGACACAATTTAGATATCAATTTAAGCAAACGAATAGTAATACGAAAATAAGTGCACGGCATCACCCTTCGTGTTTTTACTCTCGTCCTTACCATCGGAATCAATATATTCGGCACGGCATCACCCTTCGTGCTTTTACCTCACAATATCATGGCACGGCATTATCCTTCTTGCATTATCTCTCATATCATGGCACGACATCACCCTTCGTGCTTTTAAAATCACAATATCAGCACGGCATCACCCTTCGTGCATTAACATTGACTCACAATCTCACGCACGACATCACCATTCGTTCTTTTACACTCTTCCTCACCCAAACATATCAAATGATAGCAATCCAAAAAGGAACAATAACAGACTAAACAGAAATAAAACCATAACGTCCCGGCAAGGGAGTCCACAGTGGAATTAATACCATCCCCACAAGGAAAAACAGCTATATCCAAATCTCACTTGGTACATAACTTCACATAGAAATTCACTGAAAATAATACTCAACACTTATTCAACATGAAGAAATTTCCACCAACATAGATAACTACAAAATGAAACTCAAATATTACTTACGAAAAACCACATAAATCACAATATTCAACTTACAGGCAGGCTTGACACTAACGTATAGGTACTCGTCACCTCACATATACGTCGAACATGTACACATAGCAATTAGGACACAACACATATTCCCTCAAGCTAAGGTTAAGCCAAACACTTACCTCGCTTTGCAAATTCCAAACAGTACTCGACCACAACTTTTCCTTTCGAGTTGTCTCCAAAAGCATCAAATCTATTCACAAACAATTCGAAATACTCAACACAGATAGTAGGAATGAATTCCATAGAATTTACTAATTTTCCAGATGAAAATATAAAATTCATTTTAATATTCAGCAGTGGAACCCACATTTTGAATCCCAAAAAACTTACAAAATCCGAACACCCATTCCGATACGAGTTCAACCATACAAAAATTATTGAATTCCGATGTCAAATGGACTTTCAAATCCTAACTTTTCATTTTTGGAAAGATTTACAAAAATCCCAATTTCTTTCATCCAAATCCGAAATAAATGATGAATCTTGACAAAGATTTATGAAATGTAATCACTTTCAGATATAGGACACTTACCCAAGTCGAAATCGTGAAAAACCCCTTTGAAATCGCCCAAATCTGAGCTTGAATGACTAAAAATGGAAGAAAGTTCGGTTTATACACTGACCAGGGGTATTATAGGTTGTTTACTAGCGCGGCCGCACTACAGCCGCGTTCACAAGGCAGAAACATCTCAAATTAGCGCGGTCGCGCTACTAGGCGCGCTACTGGGCGCGCTATGACAGAAGTCTAGTAAAATGGTCATAACTTTCGGTATACACCTCCAAATGACAAACGGTTTGATGCACTGGAAACTAGACTCAAAGAGATTTAATTTGATAGGTTTTGCATCACATAAATCCTCATATATATGTAGATATGATCGTGAGATCTTGTGCGTACACATTTGAAATTTTAGTCGATCGTGTGATTTTTCTACTTGGCTTAAACCTAGGCCTCCTTTTAGACCTCAAATCCCTTATAATATGCCTCTTACACTTACTACCATATCATATTTGTATCCATCATGTTAATACCTCAGATAAGAAGTAGAGTCGACTGCCAAACACTTAACATGACTTATCTCTTTTCTCACACATCTTTAGCTCCCAAATTTTTACTAACTCCCAAATTTTCTGAAACTTTTGCCAGAGTTTTCTTTGTAACTAGGCCTATCCACCTATCAGAAGAATCCCAGAAACCAATCCTAACAACACATACGCAGTCCAATCAATATAACACCACATGAAAATAATACTAATAGTGACTTCATAAGCGATATATTACTAGAAAAAGGAACGTCATTCACATAAATAATTGTTTAAATTAAAGATGATATTTTTGGGTCATCACATTCTCCACCTCTAAAACAAACTTTCGTCCTCGAACGGAATTAGAAAAGTACCTGAATGAGGGAAAATATGGGGATATTGGCTCCGCATATCAAACTCGGACTCCCAGGTAGCTGCCTCGGCAGGCTGACCGCTCCACAGGACACGAATCGAAGGATAAGTCTTCGATCTCAACTGACAAACCTACCGGTCTAATATGGCTAGCGGTTTCTCCTCATTGGTCAAATCCTTGTCCAACTGGACACTGCTGAAATCTAACACGTGGTCTGGATCTCTCTGATACTTCCGAAGCATTGACACATGAAATACCGGATGCACAACTGATAAATTCGGTGGCAACACAAGTCTGTAAGCCACCTCACCCACTCTATCAAGAATCTCAAATGGACCAATGAATCTAGGGCTTAGCTTGCCCTTCTTCCCAAATCTCATCACGCCCTTCATGGGCGATACCCGTAGCAATACCCGCTCCCCAACCATAAATGCCAAATCATGAACTCTGCGGTTGGCATAACTCTTCTTCCTAGACTGAGCTGTACGAAGTCTATCCTGAATGCTTAACCTTATCCAAGGCACCCTACACTAACTCCGTACCCAACAACCGAGCCTCTCCCCGCTCAAACCACCCAACCAGAGACCGATACCTCCTACCATATAATTCCTCATAAGGAGCCATCTGAATGCTCTACTGATAGCAGTTGTTGTAGGAAAACTCAGCTAATGGCAAGAACTGATCCCATGAGCCTCCAAAGTCAATGAAACAGGCTCGTAATCCTTCAAAATCCAAATAGTATGCTCGGACTGACCGTCCGTCTGAGGATGAAATGTTGAACTCAACTCAACCCTCGTGCCCAACTCACGCTGAACTTCCCTCCAGAAATGCGAGTTAAACTGCGTACCTCAGTCGGAAATAATAGACATGAGCACACCATGAAGACGAACAATCTCCCTAATGTAGATCTCTTCCAACCTCTCCGACGAGTAGGAAACTGCCACAGGAATGAAATGCGCTGACTTGGTCAGCCTATCCAAAATGACCCATACTGCATCGAACTTCCTCTGGGTCCGTGGGAGTCCAACAACGAAATCCATGGTGATACGCTCCCACTTCCACTCAGGAATCTCAATCTGTTACATCAATCCGCCAGGTCTTTGATGCTCGTATTTTACCTATGAAAATTCAAGCACCGAGCGACATATGCCACAATATCCTTCTTCATCCTCCTCCACTAATAATGCTTCCATAAATCCTGGTACATTTTTGCGGCGCCTGGATAGATAGAATACCAGGAACTATCAAGTCACGAAGTCCATCCACATTGGGTACACAAATACGACCCTGCATCCGTAAAAGTCCATCATCACCGACTGTAACCTGCTTGGCATCCCCGTGCCGGACCGTATCCCTAAGGACACACAAATGAGGATCATCATACTGCCGGTCTTGAATACGATCAAATAATGAAGAATGAGCAATTGTATAAGCTAGAACACGGCCGGGCTCAGAAACATCCAATCTCATGAACCGATTGGCTAAATCCTGAACATCCCAAGCAAGCGGTCTCTCTCCGATCGGAATATAAGCAAGACTACCCATGCTGGCTGACTTCTTACTCAAAGCATCGGCCACCACATTGGCATTCCCCGAATGATATAAGATGGTGATATCAATAGTCTTTCAACAACTCCAACCATCTCCTCTGCCTCAAATTCAACTCCTTCTGCTTGAACAAATATTGCAAACTCTTGTGATCCGAGAACACCTCACAAGACACGCCATATAAATAATGCCTCCAAATCTTCAGCGCGTGAACAATGGCTGCTAACTCCAATTCATGAACTGGATAATTCTTCTCGTGGATCTTAAACTGACGCGAAGCATATGCAATAACCTTTCCTTCCTATATCAACAGTGCACCAAGTCCAACCCGAGATGCATCAAAATACACAATATATGGCCCTGAACCTATGTGCGAAACCAACATTGGTGTCGTTGTCAAGGCTTCCTTGAGTTTCTGAAAGCTCGCTTCACACTTATTTGACCACCTAAACTGGGAAACCTTCTGAGTCAACCTGGTCATCGGGGTTGCAATAGATGAAAAGCCTTCCACAAACCGACGATAGTAACCTGCTAAGCCCAAGAAACTTCGAATCTCTGTAGCTAACGTGGGTCTAGACCAATCCTTGACTGCTGAAATCTTCTTGGGATCCACCTGGATACCCTCTGCTGATACAACGTGACCCAGGAATGCAACTGAGCTCAACCAGAATTCACACTTAGAAAACTTAGCATACAACTGACTGTCCTTCAAAGTCTGAAGAACGACACGAAGGTGCTGATCGTGCTCCTCCCGAGTGCGGGAATAAATTAGAATATCATCAATGAAGACAATCATGAAGGAATCCAGATAAGGCTTGAACACTCGGTTCATCAAGTCCATGAAAGTTGTTGGGGAATTTGTCAACCCGGATGACATCACTAAGAACTCATAATGCCCATACCGAGTGCGAAAAGTTGTCTTAGGGACATCGGATGCCCTAATCCTCAACTGATGGTAGCCAGATCTCAAATCGATCTTCGAAAATACCTTGGCACCCTGAAGCTGATCAAACAAATCATCAATTCGCGGAAATGGATACTTGTTCTTGATGGTAACCTTGTTCAATTACCGATAATCTATACACATCCTCATCGACCCATCCTTCTTCATAACAAACAACACGGACACACCCCAAGGCGAGACACTAGGCTTAATGAAGCCGTTATCAAGCAAATCCTGCAACTGTTCTTTCAAATCCTTCAACTCTGGCAGGGCCATACGATATGGCGGAATAGAAATAGGCTGAGTGTTCGGAGCCAAATCAATACAAAAGTCAATATCCCTGTCGGGTGGCATACCCGGTAGCTCTGTAGGGAACACCTCTGGAAACTCACGAACTATGGGCACGTACTCTATAGAAGGAACCTCGGACTAGAATCACGAACATAACCCAAATAGGCCAAACACCCCTTCTCAACCATGCGCCGATCATTCATATATGAGATAACCATGCTGGAAAAATGACCAGGAGTCCCCCTCTACTCCAGTCGAGGCAACCCCGGTAATGCTAATGTCACGATCTTGGCATGACAGTCCAGTATGGCATGATAAGGTGACAGCCAATCCATCCCCAAAATAACATCAAAATCAACCATATCCAGGAGCAGAAGATCTACACTGGTCTAGAGACCACCAATAACCACTACACATGAACGGTAAACACGATCTAATACAAAAGAATCACCCACCGGTGTAGACACATATACAGAAGTACTCAGAGAATCACGAGGCATAACCAAATAAAGAGCAAAATAAGATGATACATAGGAATATGCGGACCCTGGATCAAATAAAACTGAAGCATCCCTGCTGCAAAATGAAACCATAAATGTGATAACTGCATCGGAGGCCTCAACCTTAGCTCTGGCTGGAATAGCATAACATCGGGGTTGGGCCCTACCAGTCTGAACTATATCCCTGGGACGGCCTCCTACTGGCTAACCTCTACCTCTAGCGTCCTGGCCTTCACCTCTAACGACCTGACCTCCACCTCTAACACCTCAACCCCCACCTCTAGTTGGCTGAGCAGGCGGTGGAACACCTGGTGCTGGAACCATGGCGCGAGAACCCTGGTGCTGAGAACTGCTCGAGGCTCAAGGGAAAAATCTAGAAATATGCCTCTGATCACCACAAGTATAACAAGTCCTCGGTTGCTGAGGCTGCTGACCCTGACGACCTAGGTAACCACCCTGAAAACCCTGAATCGGCGGTGCACTAATAGGAAGTGATGGTGCACTGTAGGGAAACTGATCAGAATACTGCATATGAGAACTACGACCACCTAGAGCACTACGAGAAACCTGAAGTGCCGAATGAAACGGCCTAGGAGGATGCCCCTACCAAAAATCCCTGCCTCCAGATGAGGCGCCACTGAACCTGCCAAAATGACAGGGTCTCTTGTCAGACCCCTGACCACCCCCTGCAACAGAACCATCTCAACTCGTCTAGCCACATTGGCCGCATCCTGGAAAGAAATCTCACTCCCTGTCTCCTTGGCCATTTTCAATCTAATCGGCTGAGCTAGCCCCTCGATAAATCTCCTCACCCTCTCTCACTCGGTGGGAAGTATCATAATAGCATGTCGGGCCAAGGTAACAAGTCTGGTCTCGTACTGAGTGACGGTCATAGAGCCCTGCTGGAGACGCTCAAACTGCCTCCGTAGATCCTCTCTCTGAGTGATAAGAAGAAACTTCTCCAGAAATAGCTGAGTGAACTAGGCCCAAGTCAAGGCCGGTGATCCAACTAGTCCGTCCAAACAATAATCTCTCCACCAAGTCTTGGCGGAACCTGACAGACGGAAGGTAGCAAAGTCGATCCCATTGGTCTCTACTATCCCCATGTTTCGTAGAACCTCATGGCAACTATCCAAATAGTTTTGGGGATCCTCTGAAGATGCACCGCTATAAGTAGTAGTGAAAAGCTTGGTGAACCTGTCCAACCTCCATAAAGCATCAGCAGACATAGCTTCTCCATCACCGGTCTGAGCCATAATACCTGACTGAACTACCCCAACTGGCTGAGCTACTGGAGTCTGAAACTGAGGAGCCAACTGCTCCGGAGTGCGAGTAGCGCGAGTCTGGGCTCCCTCCCCCCCAGCCTGAGAGACGGCTGGTGCTTCAGGAAGCAAACCTGCCTGAGCGACACTCTCCATGAGGCCCACTAAACAGACTAGAGCATCCTGGAGTACTGGGGTGGCAATGAACCCCTCGGGAGCCTGAGCTGGCCCAACCGGGACTGTCTGGGCAGGAACCTCATCAGCAAACTCTATCTGAGGCTCCACCATTGGGGCTGCTGCTCTGGGCTGAGCTCTGCCCCTGCCTTGGCCTCTAGCACGACCTCGGCCTCGTTCTCGGCCTCTCGTAGGAGCTGCAACTGGAGACTCGGGCTGCTGATCAGTGGATGAAGAAGAACGTGTTCTCGCCATCTGCGAGAGAATAGAATAGAAATTCAGTTAGCATTTAGAATTCAAATCGCACCACAGAGAAGAATAGATGTGAAGTTATTCTTAAACTCTGAAGCCTCTGGGGGATAAGTACAGATGTCTCCATACCGATCCCTCAGACTCGACTAAGCTTGTCCATGAATTTGTGTGACCAAGGCAACCTAGGGCTCTGATACCAACTGGTCACGACCCGAATTTTCCACCGTCGGGACCGTGATGAATGGCGCCTAACGTTGAACCTGCTAGGCAAGCCAACGTGAATATATAATTGACCTTATAAATTTATCATTATCTAATAATACGTAAAATACAACACTTAACATAAATAAAAGTACAAAATGAAGCAAGGTATATAAACTCAGTTTAATGCCTTTACGAAATTTCACAAAACCAAGCCCGGAATTTTGGAATCACAAACTCACGGACTGTCTATGAATAATATATATAACGGTCTGAATGAAATAAGTACATCTGTTTCTAAAATAACTAGAATAGAATACAAAAAAAGAAGTAGGAAGGGACGCCAAGGCCTGCGGACGCCTGCAGGACCACCTCGGGGTCTCCACTGGACTGAAGGCAACAACCTCGATCTATGGTCCGTAGGGTCCTACACCGGGATCTGCACGAAAGTGCAGAGTGTAGTATCAGTACAACCAACCCCATGTACTGAGTAAGTGCCGAGCCTAACCTCGGTGAAGTAGTGACGAGGCTAGGACACGACAACCAAAGTCAACCTGTGCAGTTTAATAGCATACGGAGAAAAATAATACCACAAGAAATAAGCAGTTAAGCATAAAGGAAAAGGGGAACATGCTGAGGGGAGAAAATATCAAATAATGGAAATAACGAGGTAGACACAATTTAGATATCAATTTAAGCAAACGAATAGTAATACAAAAATAAGTGCACGGTATCACCCTTCATGCTTTTACTCTCGTCCTCACCATCGGAATTAATATATTCGGCACGGCATCACCCTTCGTGCTTTTACCTCACAATATCATGGCACAACATTATCCTTCATGCATTATCGCTCATATCATGGCACGACATCACCCTTCGTACTTTTAGAATCACAATATCGGCACGGCATCACCCTTCGTGCATTAACATTCACTCACAATCTCACGCACGACATCACCCTTCGTGCTTTTGCACTCTTCCTCACCCAAACACATCAAATGATAGCAATCCAAAAAGGAACAATAACGGAGTAAACAAAAATAAAACCATAACGTCCCGGCAAGGGTGTCGACGGTGGAATTAATACCATCTCGGCAAGGGAAAACAGCTATATCCAAATCTCACTTAGTACCTAACTTCACATAAAAATCTTCACTGAAAATAATACTCAACACTTATTCAACATCAAGGAATTTCCACCAACATAGATAACTACAAAATGAAACTCAAATATTACTTACGAAAAACCACATAAATCACAATATTCGACTCACGGGCATGCTTGACACCAATGTATACGTACTCGTCACCTCACATATATGTCGAACATAATACTTACACATAGCAATTAGGACACAACACCTATTCCCTCAAGCTAAGGTTAAGCCAAACACTTACCTCGCTTTGCAAATTCCAATCAGTTACTCGACCACAGCTTTTCCTTTTGAGTTTGTCTCCAAAAGCTTCAAATCTATTCACAAACAATTCGAAATACTCAACACAGATAATAGGAATGAATTCCATAAGAATTTACTAATTTTCCGAATAAAAATCCGAAATTCAATTTAATATTCAACAGTGGGACCCACATTTCAAATCCCGGAAAAACATACAAAATCCAAACACCCATTCTGATACGAGTTCAACCATACAAAAATTATCGAATTCCGGTGTCAAACGGACCTTCAAATCCTAACTTTTCATTTTTGGAAAGATCTACAAAAACCCCAATTTCTTTCATCCAAATCCGAAATAAATGATGAATTTTGACATAGATTTATGAAATGCAATCACTTTCGGATATAGGACACTTACCCAAGTCGAAATCGTGAAAACCCCCTTTGAAATCGCCCAAATCCGAGCTTGAATGACTAAAAATGGGAGAAAGCTTGGTTTATACACTGACCAGGGGTTATATAGGTTGTTTACTAGCGCGGCCGTGCTCACAAGGAAGAAACATCTCAAATTAGCGCGGTCGCGCTACTGGGCGCGCTATGACACAAGTCCAGTAAAATGGTCATAACTTTTGGTATACACCTCCAAATGACAAACGGGTTGATGCGTTGGAAACTAGACTCAAAGGGCTTTAGTTTGATAAGTTTTCCATCACATAAATCCTTATATATATGTAGATATGCTCGTCCAAAATGAGGTCTTGTGCGTACACATTTGAAATTTTAGTCCATCGTGTGATTTTTCAACTTGGCTTAAACCTAGACCTCCCCTTAGACCTCAAATCACTTATAATATGCCTCTTACACTTACTACCATATCCTATTCGTATACATCATGTTAATAGTCCTCGAATAAGAAGTAGAGTCGACCCCCAAACACTTAACATGACTTATCTCTTTTCTCACACATCTTTAACTCCCAAATTTTGACTAACTCCCAAATTTTCCGAAAATTTTGCCAGAGTTTCCTTTGTAACTAGGCTTATCCACCTGTCAGAAGAATCCCACAAATCAATCCTAAACAGTGACTTCATAAGAGATATGTTACTAGAAAAAGGAACATCATAATAATTGTTTAAATTAAAGATGACATTTTTGGGTCATCACAGTATGGGATCCGTACCGGATCTGGTCAAACAATTTTGGGTACTTTGACGACGGACAGAAAAATTCGAGATGAGATACAATTTGATTACCGAAGTCAGAACTAAAACTAGGGTAAATTTGAAGAAAATAGCATATCTTATCTAGAAAATTAATTTTTTACTTATCTAAAACTTGAGAATAAAAAGAAAATCCACACTTTACAAGCTATACGTAAATATTCCACAAAATTTCTCATAAATTAGAGAGAATTTTTTTCATTTTAATTATTTTTAGCTGGATCCTCACACCCGTATCCGTACTAGGATCTTTATTCCCGAATCTTAAAATTTACATCTTGAAAGATCCGACCTCAAAATCCGCACCCGTGTCGGACACCCACACCCGTGTCCGAGCAACTTAGCCCATACTGTTGCAATTATTTTCTTCTGAAATTGCTTTCATCTTTCCTTTTGATCACCTGACTGGCCTCATTATCTTGTATATTGATGCACATCCAAGTGTTTTATTTGTCTCTTAGTTCTGAAATTCAATCACATTTACCGAAGATATGTTTCTGTGTCTCTACCCGTGCCTGATGACATAGGCAGCATTGTTGATCATCTCTACAAATATCATTAATCGAGCTAATCTCTCCTTAGTTAGCAGATTCCCAAATTTATTTTGAAAAGCTGATTTGGGTGAAGTTTAGTTTGATGATGAAAATGTGTTGGGACATATATATATATATATATATATTTTTTTTTTTGGAAAAACATGAAACATGACTTATATCCATAAGTTCTAAAAATTATGACAAATACCCAACAATACCTTTATCAATAACATTTATTATATTATCACAAAGTATAGTCCTGAATATAAATAAATTTGGTACAAAATTATCATTTTTATAATTGTTAGTTTATAGTAGCCAATTAGGAGTAAATAACCTTAACCTTAATCCTATATGTATTAGGAGTAGGACATGTATTATCTATATATAGGGTTCATTGTATCATTGTATAAACAAGATATAA
>ML392035.1:0-26545 GCA_005239525.1 Nicotiana knightiana | reverse complement strand
CGATATCTGGACTTAAAATCCTATATTACTTGTCGACCACGTACACTTGCATGTGCATTGGGAGATCAACCAACACTGAGCAAGCCAAAAGATGCTCCAAAAATGCCATCACGTGAATAATGACCTCCGAACGTCTCAAAACTATCCAAAATTAACTCAAATACATCAAATAAATCCCAAGAAAACAATTACAAATGATAAAGATCGAATCCTAAATCAAATCCCAAATCCGGCCAAAACTTACACTCGGGCCCACACCTCGGAACCCGAAAAACTCACAAAATCTGATAACCCATTAAATTACGAGTCCAACCATACTAGTTTCACTCAATTCCTACTCCAAATCGATGTTCAAAGCTCAAAAATTCATATTATGAAACTTTAGGCCAAAACCCCCAATTTCCTCTTTAAAATTCATCAACCAAAAGCTAAAATCGAAGATAGATTCATGGAATATAACCAAACCGAGAAGAGAACACTTACCCCAATTCATATGGTGAAAATCGCCTAAAAAATTGCCCAATTCCGAGCTCCCCAACTCAAAATATGTTAAATGTTAACACTGTTCTGCCTCGTTTCTTATGCCAAATGATCTCGAAACTCGTTTTTATGCCTTCAATAGATTCCTTGTGAATTTCTAGTCAAGTTAGGCTCTTGAGTCACTCCATTTGACCTTATATTGAAGAAGATATGTTGGTTTCAATATTTGAAAATAGTGTAGATTTTTAAATACGAAGTCAGTGGCAATTTCGTAATTAATCTGAAAAATCTAGCAACCCAATTCTTAGTAAAATGGCCATAAATTCCTCATACGATGTCCAAATCTGACGATTTTTTTTCTATGGCTCCTTAATTATGATACGAATCTAATGCTTCAATAAACGTAGAAATTTGAGCTAATGTGCTTAATGTAGTACCATTTATGCTTGAAGAAACAACGTCGAAATATAAAAAACGGGCGCAATACAACCCAAACCTATCTGAAACTCACCCGAGCCCCTCGGAATCACGTTCAAACATACCAACAAGTCCCATAAGATAACATGGACTTACTCGAGCCCTGAAAATACCGAGCGAAGTGCAAATACTAAAAACGCCTGTCGAGTTGTCACAACGATGGAAGGCGAACAATTGCCAAATAATTGAAATGTATCACTGCTCAAACGATGTTATTGCTGAGGTATGACTTTCTCCTTTTCTCCATTTGTATTCGAGACTAACTCATTGTAGATGTTCAATTGAAGACGTCGAGGCCACCCTTCTACACGAAGACCTTAGGTTTTAAAGCACGCATTGCACTCTTTTTTTCTTAGATCGGGTTTTATCCCAAATGGATTTTTCCGGCGAGATTTTTAACGAGGCAATGTGACGACCCAAAAAGTCATCTCTCATTTTATAAGTCAAAATTGTGTTTCGAGGACTTGAAAACCTCCTTTTATCTCACCTCATTTTGCGTGCGCAGCCCAGGCGTCTATCCGGGAAGCTTTTATGTGAAAAACTGAGAAAAATCCTAATTTGGCCTTTAATATTGAATTTAAGTTGACTTCGATCAATATTTTGGGTAAACAGACCCGGAACCGTGATTCGATGGTCCCGGAGGGTCCGTAGGAAAATATGGGACTTGGGCATATGCCCAGAATCGAATTCCGAGGTCCCAAGCTCGAGAAATGAATTTTTGAAAGAAATTATTTTATTGAAAATATAAGAGTTTTTTGAAATTTGGTTATATTTGAAATTTATGGTACTGGGATCGTATTTTTGTTCCGGAGACCGATATAGGTTCAATATAATATTCGAGTTGTGGCTGTAAAATTTGATAAGAAACGGAGGTCATTTGACGTGATTCGGACCCGTAGTTGTGAAATTTGAAACTTTGAAAGTTCTTGAAATTTTCTTTGAATTTTATGCTAAATTTGTTGTTTAAGATGTTATTTTGGCGATTTGATCGCACGAGTGAGTCCGTGGGATGTTTTTGGGGTAGTGTGCATGTTTGGTTTGGAGCCCCGAGGGCTCGGGTGAGTTTCAGACTTAGAAAATCTGATGTAAGTTGCTGTATCTGGAGTGTGCATTTTTGTTCTATGTGAACGCATGTCATTCCATGCTATCACGAAGGGTAAATGGGGAAGGGGCAAATTTTACTCTATGCGAACACACAGCTGGGCAAGGCCAAACCTGTGCGAACGCGGATAGTCCATTGCGAACACACAACTTAGGAGGGGAACTGGGGGAATGGGTAGCCTTAACCCTGTGCGAACGCGGCTCATAGCTCGCGAACGTATAGGCCAATGAAGTCAAACATATAAGAACACGGCCCAGGGCATGCGAACGCGATGAACAAATGCCTAGTCTTTTAAAAAAGTAACAAAAACGGGACTTCTTCAAAATATCAAAACTCTTTCACCAAAACTCGAACTTGGGAGATTTTTGAAGAGGGATTTCACCACAAAACCATAGGTATGTGTTCTTAGACTCACTTTCTTCAACTTCCATTAACAACCATTAGATTTCTAAGCCTAAATCATGTTCTTAAGGGTAGAAAATTGGGGATTTCGGAAGAGTTAGGTCTTTTTGAATAATTAGACCTCGTTTTGGGGTCGGATTCTGGAACTAATTATATATTCGGGCTCATGGGTGAATGGGTGATTGGATTTTGGTCCGAACCTCATTTTTACCAAGCGGGCTCAGGGTCGATTTTTTGACTTTTTGGGAAGAATGATATAAAACCTATAATTAAGCATTGGGATTAAATTTTTTAGCATTTATTGATGTTATTAAGTTAAATATGTCTAGATACAAGTGAATTGGAGTCAAATTCAAAAGGGAAAGTGATAATCGAGGCTTGAGTTTAGTCGTGGAATCCGAGGTAAGTGTTTGGCTTAACCTTAGCTTGAGGGAATAGGTTTTGTGTCCTATTTTCTATGTGTAAGTATCATGTTCAATGTATATATGAGGTGACGAGTATTTATACGTTGGTGTCAAGTATGCCCGTGAGTCGAATATTGTGATTTATGTGGTTTTTCATTAAGTACTACTTGAGTTTCACTTATAGCTATCCATGTTGGTGGAAATTCTTTGATATTGAACTGTGTCGAGTATTGGTTTCAGTTGAAGATGTTTATGTGAAGTTATGCACTAAGTGAGATTGGTTATAACTGTCTTTCCCTTGCCGGGATGGTATTGATTCTACTGTTGGCTCCCTTGCCGGGACGTTATGGTTTTATTTCTGTTTACTCCATTATTTTCCTTATTGGATTGTTGTCATTTGATGTGTTTGGGTGAGGAAGAGTGTGAAAGCATGAAGGGTGATGCCGTGCGTGAGATTTTGAGTGAATATTAATGCACGAAGGGTGATGTCGTGCCGATATTGTCTGTTTAAAAGCACGAAGGATAATTCCGCGCCATGATATTGTGAGGTAAAAGCACGAAAGGTGATGTCGTGCTGAATATATTGATTCTCATGGTGAGGACGAGAGTAAAAGCACGAAGGGTGATGCCGTGCACTTGTTTTTGTATTACTATTTCTGTTGCTTAAATTGATATCTAAATTGTGCCTTACCTCGTTATTTCCATTATTTGATATTTCCTCCCCTCAGCATGGTTCACTTTCCTTTATGCTTAACTGCTTATTTCTCGTTGTATTATTTTTATCCGTATACTATTAAACTACACAGGTTGATTTTGGTTGTCGTGTCCTAGCCTCGACACTTTTTCGCCGAGGTTAGGCTCGACATTTACTCAGTACATGGGGTCGGTTGTACTGATGCTACACTCTACACTTTTGTGCAGATCCTGGTGTAGGACCCTACAGACCATAGATCGAGGTTGCTGCTTTTAGTCCAGTAGAGACCCTGAGGTAGTCCTACAGGCGTCCGCAGGCCTTGGCGTCACCTTCTATCCTATTTATTTCCTGTCTTACGTATTTCTAAGACAGTAGTATTTTGTTTGCTCAAACCTCTATTTATAGTATTCATAGACAGTCCGTGAAATTGAACCAAGTTCTAGGAGTTGTTATTATGGATTTTGTAATAATATCTAATTAAGTTGTTAGATTATATTTCTTCTGAACCTTTTATTTTCGCTGATCTTCTATGTCACTGACTAATTGCTAAAAATAAAGAAATAGTATAGAATAATCGGTAACGTTGGCTTGCCTAGCGGATTCAATGTTAGGTTCCATCACGGTCCCAACAGTGCGAAGTTCGTGTCGTGACAGGAAACAACTATGTGCTACCTTAGGAGAATTCAACAGTATCCAAGGCTTCTTTTCAATCAACCTTGAATACTGGGGGGCATCACCCTTGGAGGCTATTTTTTCGAGAGTATTTTCGAGAAAAATACTTCACGCTAAAGAGGGCCTCGATAGAAAAACTTTGTAATTGGCCAAATGGTCAAAAGAACCGTGTCCATATAGAATAGCCGAGCCCCGATGGAAAAACATGAGCCCGGTGTCCAAATATCATTATTTCTATATTAAACACATTGTGTCTTGAAGAAATTTTGTACTATACGAGCTCCATACATGTGATTCTCTGTGAGAAATGGCTCAAGGGCCAAAACACAAATACACCTCGACTACTCGGGGACTGTCATTGACAGTCAGTAGATCCGAGTTCTCTAAACTCGAATTCATAAAACCTCAAAGAGATATCCCTCGACGTAAAGTCCAAGGCCATCACACTCAGGGACTAACATTTCAAACAAGTTTGAAATGATATCGGGAAATAAGTCCAAGAGACGTGCCCGAAGGCTACGGTCGAAATAATGCGGCTCGGAGATGTCCGACTTACGCTATTAACTAAAGGCCTTCAAATAATTCGATTAACCGATTACATAAAGTCTACCCTCGGCAAAATAATCAAAGGTCTTCGATAAAATCAGCCATCAAGAAACCTCAGAGATATCGAATTACTTACACACAAACTTGTGCTAAGGCACTAAAAACAAAGGGTCCCGATTGACACTAAAACCCTCGAAAAACCCAATGGGTAAAAAATGCATGCCAAGACATAAATATAAAAAAATTTACTAAGTCTTTTATTTCGAAAAGGGGAAAAAATAGCCATCTCTTAGAGGCCATAATGGCCCGACTTAAAAGAGCATAAGGGCCGATACACTTATGGTTCGAGACCTTGTTCTCACCCCATTTGAACCCAAGGGTTCGATTCTCCCGAGCTCGAATATTTATTTTGATCATGGCACGGATACTTTCCTTTATCCAACAAAGGGTCTATGCCCCAAAGGTTTTTTCGAAAGTATCCGTGCCATGAAGAATGAAATTATTGCAAAAATTGTAAGGAAAAAATATTGAGAAGGCATTCAAGGATGTTTATTTTATATATCTAAAAAAGAGATATGTACAAGAATTTGGCAAAAAGCTTGACAGAAAGGACAATACAAAAAGAGAGAAAAATCCTATCTGCACCTCGGGATTGGCCTCCCTTTCAGGAGCAGCTTCTCATTCGAGAGAAGCTTCTTCACCGGGAGCGGTTTCTTCTTCGTAACCCTCTTCGTTATCGGACCCACCTTGGTTGCCTTCATCATCATCGACTTCATCGGAGGAGACAAGGAATCTGGCATCGGCTTTCATCGCCCTTGCTTGAGCTATCTCTTCAGTGAGGTCGAAACCTCTAGCATGAATCTCTTCAAGGGTCTCCCTCCGACATTGGCACCTGGCCAAGTCATTGCTTCGCTTTTCCCGGTCGGCAGCTTCCCTCAGCTCCGTTTGAGCAGCTTCGGTCTCCCTTAAATACATAACAACAGTTTTATCAGCCGTGATCTGCGTCTTCTTGACCTCGACCCTGGATTCAGCAACCTCGGCCTCGGTCTTGGAAAGTTTGGCCTAGAGCTCGGTGATCCTTTCGGACCTGGACGTACCACTGTCCTTGACACCCCTGAGCTGGGTCTTGACCGATGCCAGTTTGGCTAATGCAGCTTCTTTCTCCGTAGCAAGGCGGTCCATCTTTCCCTCCACTAGTTGCACTCAGCATTAACCCGATCGACCTCGCCTAGAAGCTGCCCATCATCTCCATTTTTTGCTGCAGCTGAGACGTGGAAGTGTTAGTCTCAATAGTTGGGATGAGAAGACCATACTCTTTCAAAACGATAGTTACCTGCTTGTCCAGATCGGCCTCATACTCTCGAGCCTTGGCAACTCTGCCCGAAGGTCTTTTAGCTCCTCCTCCTTTTGACTACAAAGGAGCCTCAGGGCCTTCCCTTCACCCAAGGACTTATTCAGCTCGGCCTCACACTGGCTTAGGTCGGCCTTAAACTTCATAAAGGCCTACACAGGAAAAAAGTTATCAATTAAGGTAAGGCGAGAAAAGGGAAATTGCAACGTTAAGAATTAATGCTTACCTTGGAGAAGAGACGTTGGGCCTTTTTGAAGGTAGAAAATGCATCGATGAGGTCAGCATCATCAAACCCAGTGAATCAATCTTGGAAAGGATCTCACCGGGGACTTCGCTCAAGTCAGGCGTTCTCAAGTCCCGAGCTTCCCTTATGGCGTCCTCGGAGTAAGACGGTAAAGACGCAGAGTGACCCATTGTCATGGCCCTGGGCAGGTCACCTGAGGTGCTTTGTTCGAGGTTTCCTCACCTCGAGGCAAGATCTCTAGCTCGAAGGGATCGGCGGCCTCGATTGGCTTTCTGTTTCGAGTCACCAGCGCCGAATCCTCGCCCTCATCTTCTTTGTCATCCATGAACTAATGGACCGAGTTTGTATCCACAGGAATGACATTCTTCCTACGTCTTCGAGCAGGGCCGCTTTATTTTGGGTATCTTCGGGCTTTGAAGCCCTTTTTCTGTTATTATCCTTCTTCAATTTTGGAATCGAGGAATCTATCGTTTCTCCAGGAGGGGCCGGCCTCATTTCAGAAAAATCCCCAAGCCAGCCTAAATTAAAATTAAGTGACGAGCGTATGGCGTATGTAAAATTCTAACTTGTACTTTGTCAAATTATAGTATAGAAAGATGTCGAACCCACATAGATTGGTTTATCTATTCTACAAACGTTTCTTGTTTTAATTACTATTTTAGAAAATTAGAAAGAGTTGAGTTGTAAATTAACTAACAAAAAATGCATGAATAGAGCAAATAGAAAATATTTTTTTCACAAATATAATAAAAAGGTGTTGGGATCTTGACTTCACTTAGGATTTCTATTACATAGTAGAATTATTATTCTTCAATTTACATTTCTCAAAATTGTATAAATGACTCTCACGATTACAAATATATATTATTACTCAAGTTGAATAATCAATTGCACTCATCTCGGTTATACAAATTAATCTTCAAAATAGTAATATTAAAGAACCAGAAATATATGATTGAACTAAAACATGCTCTTGTTAGTAAGTCACTTTCGGTTACCCTACTTGTTATAACTTATTATTACACTATTTGCCTCTCTCAATTACAAATAAGTGTAAAATTAGTTATAACATAAAAGAGATAGATGTTACTGAATAAATATTAACATCTATCAATACTACAATTAACTATATTATTTCTTCCGCCTCTCTCGATTACCGAATTAATAAACAATTAATATATAGTACAAGATAGATAGATGTTAATAAATTAAATAACGTCTAACTGTAAAAGCAGATAAAGTTAAATAAATTTTAGCTCAAGCATGTGAATTTGAGGAATAATATCTACTATTATATAGAAATATTAAGATCCGTCTTTCTCCCAACACAAGAAAAGTTACCCCATACTGGAATTAGTATTAACAATGGAAATACTCTTGTCCATTAAATAAGAAAATATAAATAAATATTCAAGAAGAATAATTCTCCCTATTTAATTAAAAGCAGGAACTAGAGTAATTTCCTACACTTGAAGTTATTTAGAAACAACAACTAAACCACTATTGTGATTTAAAAGAAAAGATAACTCGAAACTAGTGAAAGAAATAAAACAAAGAAGCTTAAGAATTTGGATTCAGACTTCTAGCTCTAAGATTTCTCTTCACTACCTGATGCCCCTTCTGATTGGTAAATCCCTTCTTATATAAGAGAGAAAATTATGATGATCTTCTCGATTTGATGCTGGTAAGTTGGATTTGTCATGGCAAATCTGATTACTCATTTGTATGTTGAGATTTATTCATGTAAATCTATATTTGTCATGTAACTCTAAATTTGTCATGTAACTCTAAATTTGTCCCGGCAAGTAGATATGTTGTCACGACCCCAAATCCTAACAGGCCGTGATGGCGCCTATCGTGGAACTAGGCCAGCCAACCATCACATTACTACGCATTTGTTCGATTATAATAATTCACAATTCGATAATAAACAACAATCATCTCATAGAATAATTTTCTTTAAGTCTTAGCACCCCAATAATAGTCTAAACAACTCTAAGCAAAACCTCCCAAGACTGGAGTCAACATTGTCACGAGCATCTACGAAATAAAACTAACTCTACTAATGTCTTAAATAAAGTCCAGGAATGAAATGCTAAAACTAAATAAGGAAGGGAAATGGAGAAGTTGTCGACGCTGGACAGCTACCTCGAAATCCCATAAAGCTTCTGCTAACGAACAAGACAACTACTGCTCCAAATCGGTACCTGAATCTGTGCACAGAGGCACAAGGAGTAATGATGAGTACACCAACTCAGTAGTAATAAAAATAAATCACAGTCTGACAAATACGAAATACAACACAGATACACTAAGTCACAAAAACAGTAAAACACCAAGTTACCATAAAGTATTCATCAAATACATTAGTTCGAAAATCAATTTCCAGAAATTCTTTGAAACAAGTATAATTTCAATATATCTCAGTAAAACTCTCAGAAAAATCAGTTTGAAAAACGAAGTGAATCATAGTTCAAAAACTTAGTAAAATCATCATAAATCTTCCCCTCGGGCCATAATTCACTTCTCATAACAATAGCCCATCAGGCAACCTCACAATCACTCAGTATCAGCCTATCAGGCATCACTCGCACTCAATAGGTACCTGCGCTCACTGGGGGTGTGTACAGACTCCGGAGAGGCTCCTACAGCCCAAGCACTATAACAAGCAACATCATGGCATAAATCACTCACAATATTGGCCCACAACCTCACTCATATCATATCATCCTCACAATATTGGCCCGCATCCTCACTCAGTCAGACACTCTCAACATGCCCTTCAGGCCATAAATATACCGGGTTCTCGACCCAAAAATAGTGTTTTATTTTCAATTAATAGTATCAAAATACTCTGAGTGTCAAAACCATTATCAAGAAAAAGATTTATTGAAAACCATAACATATCAAGTGAGGAAAATAGTAAAAACAGCCCCCAAGGAGTAAACAGATCGGCACTAGGCCCCAAACATGGCTTACATCCCAAATCATATCAAAATATATATCAATACTATTAAGTATAGGCTTAAAATTGGTTTCGCAACTCAATAGTTGCGTAAATAGGGAATATCTTTCCAAAGTTCCAACCTTTGCATTCCAAAACCCGTGAAAGGGTGCAGAGTCTGGGGTTTCATACCCTCAGGACAAGATTTAAAGACATTACTTACCTCAAACTAGCCCGGGAACTATTCCACAATATGCTTGCCTCTCGAATCCACTTCCGAATGCTCCAAATCTACCAAGTTCCGATTTTTATCATCAAATTATGCTAAAGGAATGAATTCCAATTGAAAAATATTGATTTTAAGCACAAAACCCGAAATCGGTCAAAACCCGACCCCCGGGCCCGCATCTCAGAACTCGAAAATTTTTATACTAAAATGTTCTTCATCATCTCACGAGTCCGTACATATAAAGAACGCTAAAATCGGGGTTCGTTTGACCCCTCAAATCAACCCCTTAAGGTCTCATAATCTCAAGCCTTAACCCCACATTTTTCTACTGATTTTCATGAATTAAACACTGAGATTATAGTACTTAATCACCTATAATCGAGTTTTAAGGTCCAAAATACTTACCTATATGAAGAACACTGATTTTCCCTCTTCAAAATCACCTCAAAAGTTTCTTTCCGTTCAAAAACGGTGTTAAAATAGGTTATGGTCGCAGAGGGTTTAATTATATTCTGCCCAGATTTTTAATAAAATACCCTGTGCGTTTGCACGCTCCCAGGTGCGTTCGCACAGGGTCTTCTCCAATCCCTCACGCGATCGCAGCACTGTGCACGCGATCGCCCAGTGCACCAGCCAACCCTTCCCCCACGCGCCAAGACCTCAGTGCGGTCGCACACACTCTCACGCAATCGCACTGCCTCCTCCCTCTCTACTCTGCGATCGCACCACTTCACATGTGAACGCACAGAACAAATTCCGGGGTCTCACCAACAGACCTATGCGATCACACATGACACCCCGCGATCGCATAGAGGAATTTACACCCTGCAACACACCAGCAAAACAATAGATTTTTCAAGTCCGGAAGTGTACGTTAACCACCCGAAGTCAATCCCGAGCCCCTCGGGACCCCAACCAAATTTACCAACACATCATAAATGATCATTCAAACTTATTTTCACTCTTAAAACACTAAAAATAACATCTAAACACCAAAAATCACATCGAATTCAAGCCTAAGAACTTTGATATTTCTAAAATCCACTAACGATGCTGAAACTATCCAAAACAACTCCGATTGACCTGAAATTTTGTAGACATATCCAAAATAAAATTACAAACCTATTCCAACTTCCATAATTCCATTTCAACCCCGATAGCCTATTTTTCACTGCCGACCGGAAATCACCAAAACTAACTTTTGCCAATTAAGACCTAATTCTACATCGGACATCACAAAAATATTTCGAACACACTCCTAAGTCCCAAATAACCTAACGAAGCTATCCGAGCCATAAAATATGCATTCCGAGGTTGTTTACCAATAAGTAAACTCTCGGTTGACTTTTCCATCTTTAAGGCTATTTTTAAAGACTAAGCGACTAAACTCTCACTACAACCATTCCGATTTCAAGCCTACCAACTCTAACACATCAATAACAGTATAACCAACCTATGACAAGTCAATAATAGTAATTATAATGCAGTTTCTACGTAACGACTGACCGGGTCGTTACATATGTCCTCATGGTAAGTGTGGATTTGGTGCATCATCAAAGTCCAACGTCATTTATATGTTCATTTTCTTTTGCCAAATTATTTTTTTTCCATCATAGCTTGATCTTTTACTTATTTGGAGTATTTTTCTTGAAGTTTTTCTTGCTTTGTATGTCAATTCTTCTAAAATCATTCCTGCAAAATTTAGTTAAAAATGAGGAAGAAACATGATAATATTATACTTTTACTGAGAAAAATTATGTGGTTAAGATAAGGTAAAATAAACTTATCAAATTCTCCCACACTTAAACTTTTACTCGTCCTCGAGGAAAGAATTTAGAAAATAAAGGTAAAAGTATTTTTTTTATTTTCACACACAAACGTTTCAAAAAATTAAGGGCATCATCTGATATTTCAAATTCTTTTGAACATTTATGAACTTGCTGTGTTTATACCTCCATTTTTACTATGCAAACATCATTGTCAGAACGTTTTCACTTTTACGAAACTAAGAATATTAAAGTCATTTATTTTTAATAAATCATAGGTGTAACGACCCGACCGATCGTTTTGAGCCATAGCATGTCGTTCAGCAGTTTGAGGCCATGAGCAACTTCATTTCAGGTGTTATGACTTGTAGGTGTGGTCGGAATTGAATTTATGAAAGTTTAGAGTCAATTTGGAAAGGAAATTCTCATTTCAGAAGCCTTAAGTTCGAAGAATTGCCTAAGATTGAATTTTGAGTAAACGACCTCAGAATCAGGATTTTAAGGTTCAAGCACCTTCGTATGATGATTTTGGACTTGGGCGTATGTTCGGATCAGGTTTTGAATGACCCGGGAGCGTTTCGACGCATATTGTAGAAGTCAGCATTTTAGAAGAAATTTCATAAGTCTGGGTTGAAGTGCATTTCAGTGATATTAATGTCTGTTTGGGATTCCGAGTCTGGGAATAGCTCCGTATGGTGATTCTGGAGTTGGGAGCGCGATCGGAAGTGAATACGGAGGTCCGTAAGTTATTTTGAAGTCATTTGGCTAAAGATAGAAATTTGAAAGTTTTTGAGAAATCCGACCGGAAGTGGAAATTTTGATATCGGGGTCGGAATACGATTTCGAAAGTTGAAGCAGGTCCGTAATTTTGAATCTGGCTTGTGTGAAAAATTTGAGGTCAATAGGACGTGATTTTATAGGTTTCGGCATCGAATATAGAAGTTTGAAGTTCTATGTTCATTAAGCTTGAATCGGGTTGCGATTCGTGATTTCAATGTTGTTTGATATGATTTCAAGGCTCGACTAAGTTCGAATGAGGTATTGGGACTGGTTGGTAGTTTTGGTTGAGGTCCTGGGGACCTCGGGCGTGTTTCAGATACTCAATGGGTCGATTCTTGCCTTGTGAGGATTGTTGGTTTTCTGGTGCGAGTGTAGCAGGTTTTTACACTATGTGATCGCGTGAGTGGGTATGCGATCACATAGAAGGATTGGAGGCTGCTGGGATTTGGCCTATGCGATCGCGTGGCAGTGTATGCGATCACATAGAGGAAGATTTGGAGGCCTTGGGAATTTGCTTATGCGATCGCGGGGAGTTGTTTGCGATCGCATAGAGGTAAATTGTGAAGGCTGCTGGGTTGGCCTATGCGATCGCTGGGTCTTGTATGCGATCGCACACAGAAAATTTTGGGGGCTCTTGAGATTGGCTTATGCGATCGCGTGAAGGGGAGTGTGATCGCATATAAGGGGTCGTCTGGGCAGTAAGTGTTTTAAGACGAGATTTGGGCTATTTCTTCTCATTTTTCTCTTGGTTGGTCAATTTTTGGACAGCTTCAAGTGGGGATTTTCGTCATCTATGTCAAGGTAAGTTGTTTCTACTCATTTCAAGTTAAATACATGAATTAGATATGGATTAAAGCATGAAAATTTGTGGAAATTTGGGATTTTTGAAGAAAGACCTAGAATGAGTATTTTGGATTTTAACCACGAATTTGAGCATGAAATTAGAGTAAATTGTATAATTGAGATAGTAAGGCTATGGGTAATCATTATCTTCAAAAAATTTTGAAATCCGGGAATGTGGGCCCGAGGGTAATTTTGTCAACTTTCCGAGCGGAGTTAGGAATTCATATAAATTGAATTGTTATAAGTATTAGAGTATATTTTCATTGGTTTGCCCGTTATTTGGATAGGTTTGGGGCATTGTGCATCAATTTGTGTCACGACCCAAAATCCGACATGGGTCGTGGTGGCGCATAACACCAGAGTCAGGCAAGACAATAGTTGTTTACTAGTGAGGTTACCCTTATTTGACATACCAACCCCACACTTATCAAGTTTTTAAACTTAGGCCATTTAATTAAAAGCGGAAACATTAACCGATTTAAATAAATACAACCGAAAAGATCGTGATCCAATATATACAGTCCCAAAATAAGAGTCTACTATGTGCATGCCAGGAACTAGTGTCACAAGTCAATAGGCAATCTAGCAGAATATACAAAAGATGATACAGGTTGTACTGCTGTCTGAAAGATGTAGACAAAAACAAACAAAAGATAACTCCATAGCCCAGCTAAGGATCGCCAAGGAAGACAGCTCACCGTGGAGTAAGGTCCAGAAGATATATATATCAAGCTCCAACCGGAAAACCAGATGCACCAGCCTCAAAACCTGTACAATTAAGTACAGAAGCGTAGTATGAGTACACAAACAGATATGTACCCAGTGAGTATCCCGCCTAACCTCGAAGAAGTAGTGACGAGAGGTCGACGTGATACTTACTAGTGTCAGACAATGTGGAATGAGTACAGGCTAACCAGTAGTAGCAGTAATGAAAAGTAATAAGGAGATGAGAATCAAATAACAATCACTATTACCCTCGCACCATCTTTTCCCATGGCATATCAGTTATTTATCCTTCTTCTTTTCATGAAAATAACAATTTCAATTACAGGGCTTCTCACAATTTACCCAAAACATATAACAGGCTATAAACATACGGTCATTACGACGTGAAAAGTAAATGTTCACTACCAAGGGTCGAACGGCCCGAACGATAGATGCATCTATCTGTCCCGCTCGCGAATCGAACATGCGACACGGTTAATATAATACCAAGTCCACCCCCGCTCGCGAATCGAACATGAGACTCGGGTTAATATAATATTAGGGCTACCCCGCTCGCGAACTATCCATGCGACTCGGGTTCCCATATAAATTCCAATTCGTGATTAGGAGAAGATTTCCAGATAATTTATTTGGGGACATACTAACAACGTGAGAATTTTAGAGATATAAACTTCAATAATAACTCCTTAGGCCTTCACATGTGAGATTCAAGGACATTAGGCTACTTTATCCATATACAAGATCACAGATTCAACAGATAAAGCATGCTTGTGAGTCCTAAACTACCCGACAAAGCATAATAGTAGCTGCGCACGGACTCTCGTCACTTCGTGCGTATGCGGCCCCCGAAAATAAGGACAACCCACCATTTATAATTACCTATGGGGACGATTCCCTCTTACAAGGTTAGAAAGGAGACTCACCTCGTGCCGAATTCACTTCCCGGACCGAGAACGCGCCCGAAACTCCAAACTCTATACTCGAGGACTCGAAACTAGGCAAAAGTTATACAAATTCATTAATTTATTCTCAAAGTATGAAAATTCTCCTACTCATTTAGTAAATTCACCGTTCTTGAAGAAATTCTAAAATCCGACCCCGGGCCCACATGCTCGAATTTCAATAAATTCTCGAAGGAAACACTCACCCATAGCCTAAGGATCACAAATATACGATTTCCACTTGATTTCATAGCTAAATGGAGGGTAAATTCTCAAATTATCACAAGCTCTAGGTTACTACCCAATTCTTGATTTTTCACTAATTTATGTAGTTCATTAAGCTAGAAATCCATGCATGAAGCTAATTCTTGAATAAAGTTTACTTACCTTAAATGATCAGTTCGATAGCCCCTCAACAATAGTGGAAAATCACCCAAGGAAGAAGAAGGAAATGAGAAAATGGGTTTAAAACCCGTGTATAAAAACATATTGTCTGGACAGTGTTTTCGCACCTGTGGCTCGAGGACCGCACCAGCGATCTCGCACCTGTGAGGGAAATCTCGCACCTGCGGAAATGGGATGGGGGTACTGGGCCCACACATGCGGAGTGGAGATCGCACTTGCGGCTCCGCTCCTACGGAATATCGTCCGCACCTGCGATAATTGGCCAGGCCACTGGGGAATCGCACCTGCGATGCTAGGGACCACAGGAGTGGTCCCGCACTTGCGACTGGGCAACCGCACCTGCGGTCACACCAGAACAGGTGCAGCAACAGTTATGTTTTGCTGGTTTTTAGCCCCGATGGGTGCCCGGGACGCACCTGGGCACACCCGAGCCCTTGTCTAAACATACCAACGAGTCCCAAATCATAATACAGACTCGCTCAAGCCTTCAGAACACCCAAAACAATGCTAAAACTCAAAATCACACCTCCAAACCCCCAAGAACCAAACTTAAGAACTTTAAGTTTTCTAGACCTCGCTAATCACATGCCGAGCTGACCTATACAACTCGGAATGACACCAAATTGTGTAGGCAAGTCATAATTAACATAACGGAACTATTCCCGATCTTAGAATTCCGTTCGGACCTCGATAACACAAAAACACATCCCAAACCAGAATATGAACTTAAGGAACTTCTTATTTCAACATTAGGCGCTGAAATGCCCCCGGCCATCAGAAACCCATTCCGAACATACGCCCAGGTCCGAAATCATCACACGAAGCTACCGGAACCGATGAAACTCGATTTTGAGGTTATTTACCCAAAATGTTGACCGAAGTCAAACTTGGCCTCAAAGGCCAACCTTAAGGAACCAATTGTTCCTATAACACTCTAAACACCTCCGAATCCCGGATCACCAGTTCCCACAAGTCATAAATCATAAAAAGCCGCTAAGGGTAGTTTCATTTAGGGGAACGGGGTCCGATAACGCAAAACGACCGATCGGGACGTTACAATTTGAGTCGTCGGAAGGGCTTGGAGGCCAGTTATGAATCTTCGAAGCGAGGTAAGTCTCCTTTCTAACCTTGTGAGGGGAATTGTAACATTAGTGAACTAATTAAATATGTGCTACTATTTGTGGGTTCTACGTGCGCACGAAGTGACGAGAGTCCGTGCGTAGCTACTATTATATTTATGTCCGGGTAGTCTAGGAAACAAAAATATGTTCTATTTGCAGTACTTGTAATTTTACTGATGAAATTAAAGTGTTTTAACCTCATCGAACTTGGCAATGAATTTTTGAAAAGATTTAAATACTATTTTCATGACCATTAAAAGAGAAATTGTCATTTACTTGAGTACATGATTTTTCCGATGTAGTCGGGGTGGATTGTTGGAATGTGCATGACTGTGTGTCATCGCTTTGCAATTTATATTCTGCGAGTGAGGTAATTTCTTCCACTAATCTCATGGGAGCGGGTCGTATGCCACGGCGGGTTAATAGATGCATCTATGGTTCGAGCCGTTTGATCCTTCGGCAGTGCACAATTTACATTTATGTTGGTTCGGGACGTTCGACCCTCGGCAATGCTTGTGCATTATATTACTGCGTATTTGCTGTGATTTTTACTTGATTACTGGCCTGAAAATTTTATATTGTCAACTGAAATTATGAGGATTTTAAAATTTTAAACGTGAAAGAAGTTACTATTTCTTGTCGCTACTTGTTAACTTGCCTATGATATCCATGCTTAGTGTCACCCTTGATTATATTAAATTGACCTCTAGCAAGTGTCAAATTCGACCTCTCGTCACTACCTCTTCGAGGTTAGGCGGGATACTTACTGGTAACACGTTGTTTTCGTACTCATGCTACACTTGATGTGCATTTTTATTGCACATGTACATTCATAGCTAGTGGCCTTGTTTGATGCAGTGATGTGGCTGACTTGGAGACTTAGACGAGCTGCACCATCCGGAGACGACCCGCAGCCAAAAAAGTATTCCTCAGATGTATTTTATTTATTTTAAATTTCTTGTCCACATTGTATTCCAGACAAGTATTGTAGTACAATGTATAATTTCCTAGAAAATTTGCTCATGCACTTGTGACACCGGGTTCTGGGAAATCATAGGATTTATTCACTATTCAAATTTGTTAAGATATTATTATTTACTCAGTGGAAGTTCGCTAATTATTATTTAAGAAAATGAAAAAGGAATGACTTCGAGAATTTTAAAATAAAGATTTAATTTATTTATTAAGTGTTGGCTTGACTGACAGTGGGGTCCGGTTCCATCACGACCTTAATGGATTTTGGGTCGTGACAACGTAGTATCAGAGCACTAGGTTCTCTTAGGTCTCACGAGTCATGAGCATGTCTAGTAGAGTCTTGCGGATCGGTACAGAGACGTCTGTACTTATCTTCGAGAGGCTACAGGGCTATTAAGAGTACTTCCCTTCTTGATTCCTCATCGTGCGGGTTGATTCCTTTGAGGCTTATGCCCAGTTTCTTCTAACTCAATCTTACACGTCGCGAAGCACTTGCTATAATCAAGAATTTGAGGAATTGTAATGGTACTACAAATGTGGTGCGTGAGGTTTTTCCATGCACAGTTGGTTGGGGCTATTGTCGTTGCTCTACGGGAGGATATTATGTTGTTTCAGATCGATAACTGCACTTCTGAGAGCTTTGATGTTATGCGCAGATTTGCTATGATGCTTATGAATGGTTATCGCGCGATATTGATATGATGATAGGAAGCTTGCCCGTGTGTTGGGACAATGAATGACTTGGGAGGAGGTCTTCTCGGAGCGTGATTTCGAGATTTCAGTATTTTAGTTCCAGCGAAGGAAAGGAAATTGAACTATGAATGCTTAATTCGGGTTGAAAGAATAATAAGACTTGGTGTTTCTCGAGCGAGGTGGAATATTCATTTGTGATGTGGTATCGTGGTTTTTGATCGAAAAGAAGGTGTTAAGTTCGTCGGTGCTATGGTTTCTTCGGTGGCATTGGGTCAGAATGTTGTGAAGTAATATTGAAGAAGCGGTTGTCAGAGGTCGTGGTGCAGTGGTTCAGTATTGAATAAGTATTTCTAATAAAGTCAGCTCAAGAGAGATGATCTTCGAAAAGGGTTGAAGTTGTGGTGATCTGCTGGTTTAAGTGCTACAAAGATAGTTATTGGCCTAAGGCAACGACTGGGCAGTGAGGGATGAGGAAGGACACATGGGAAGTGTCAGGTGATTGTTAAATTTCTAAAAGGTCAGGTGTAAGAAAAGGAAGTCAGGTAGTTGCTGGCAGCGTAGCATATGAGTTCTGCGGTAAGATAGCTGCGCATCTTGAGGAGAATTTTGGAGTGATTTGAGAATTTTGGTGGACGGTGATTGGGTCGACGGTCTTAAATTGAAATATTGGCTATTGCAACGGGAGATGGAATGCAACAGAGTGGAGTTGTTCGGGATGAAGGAGGATGCAATATAGCAGTGGGTTCGAAGATATTATTGCGCATTTAGTAGATGTCCATGAGGAGCAGACTGACTGGTAAAGTTGATAATTGAGGACGGGCATAGGATGGGGTATTGATGTCGTAGATATTGTGCAGTACAACATCGTTGGAAGGTGTCAGTTGGTAATTTCCGCAGGAGGGTTATCTCCTGTGAGCAGGTTAGCAAGTTTCTGCGAGTAATTCCAGTGGTTGTTCGGTAGGAGACCAAATATGTGAATGATGCTAGAGAATTAGAGTATTCATGGAATGCTGACAGGAGAATTTAGAAGGATTTGACGGGTTGGTTGAGCAAGATCATGTCAGTAGTGGAGAAAGAAGTTCGGTGGGGTCCAGAGTAGTGCAAGGAGCAGATTCGGACTAAGTGGGAGAGTCCCACCGCCTGCGATTGGGTTGCAGGAATTATTTTCTCATGGGGTTGCGGATTGTCGGCGTATTGGCAAGTTATTGAAGCTAAGGGGAAATGAGTAGAATAGTAATTGAGCATGGGATTTGATAAAGGTGTGCAAGGGTTGGCTTTGTTGAATCAGGTTTAGGCTTTGGAAAGATTTAGGATTTATGCCTAGTATAGAGGTAATTTACAAGTGAATGGATTCAGTCGGGTGCTTTATCAAGATGGGTGTTCAGGTGCTAGTGAAGCCGTAAGAGTTGATTATATTCGGGACCAAGCTAGAGTGGGTGACTCTCAACAATGGTTCCAATGGATTCAAAGGTTAGAAGGTCGTGTCTAAGGATTTCAAGCCCACCTATGATTAAGAATCGAGCTTTTGCAGCAGAATTATGGGAAAGGAAAAAATGGTTGGAGTGTTCTACGTTATCTTCGGCGTGTAGAGTAACATTGGGGTTCATAAGAAGGAGAAAATGACTTCGGGTTCATGGAAAGGTTATCGAAATGGGTATACCGGTCAAGGATGTGAATATGCGTGCAAGGAGGACATGAAACAGTTCATGGGTCTGGAAACGTAATGGTCTCGTGGAATGGAGTCACTCAAGGTGAAGTGCGAATTGAGTTGCTATGTGTTGATTGGGGTTATCATTATTCCTGCGGTGAGTATGAATTGAATTGAGGTACGAGATGGGTCATGTTATATGAGCTTATGGAAAGTTTAATTGAATCTCACTGCGGTATCGAGGAGGTGTTAGCGTATGGGCATTGTTAGTTATTGTTCATCTTGATCAATGGCTTGAGCCAAGTGGGGGAGTCTGCTGTTGATGAGTTGATTGTGCGGCTGAGTGTCGTATCAGTTTTAGTTTCAGTTTGAGGTATACGGGTGAATCAGTTATGTCCTACAGATGTGGAGTTTGAGGATTTGCATGTTTTGTGATTATGAGAATTCACTCGTGTGTTGTGATAGTTCTCTTGAATTGAGTTAAGTAAAGGGTCTTTATATGATGAAGTGTTTACCCTATTAGCGGTTCAAGAGTTATGATGAGATTCATGTGCGAATGCATATTGGCATGTTAGGTACAGTGAACGGTATGAAATTTGGAAGCGAGGATCAAGGTTGCGGTTCGGTGTTGACAAGGATGTCATGAGCTCGGATAAGCAAGAAAAAGGGATTTGAATGTTTAGAGTAAGTTGGTGTTGTCTTTAGTGTCACCTGAGATCGGTGTTTGGTGAAAAAGGCTTTGCATCCTAGTTATGGGTTCTTGATTTGTTTTACAGCATTAGTGTGGCCAGTGGTTGATGTGCAGACTTTCCACCTTGTGTGCAAGGTCATGGGAGCGTGACCACGGGATGATCGTATGAGTGTGACATGTAGTCGCTTAATAGATTGAAGATTTGGACTGAGTATGAAGAAGTGTAATATTGCTTATTTGAGAATTTATGCCTGGAAGGCGTTCAGTTCATTTGATTGTGGATTGTGGGGTGTTTGCACCGGCTATGATGGTTGTTCTTGCGTATTATGAGAGGAAGTGGGTTAATATGGACCCAGGTAAAACTATTAGCCTAGTTCGGTGTGAGCAAGGTAGGCTCGATGTTTGTGGATGGATTTAAATATGATTATGGGCTCCATGTGAGTTATAGGTGTTCGTTCTGTATGGCGCTTCTCTCGGAGGGATATTAGCACATCAGATGTTGTTCCATCTTCGTTCATTTTAGGTAATATTATGATTGGGCCGTATGAGTTGTGCAACGGCTTGGCAATTTCTTATGTGTTGAGGTCCCGCGTAGTGATGATGTTATGTGAGCAGAATAACTCTTGAGATCCAGGGTATATATATATATATATATATCGTACCTCAGTTGTGCTTGATTTTTGTAGAGTATGGCTCTATCAGTCTCCCCAGGATGGTATTATGCACTTAGCGTGCTTGTGACTGATATTCAGTATTTTGTGGTAATGAGCAGTTTAGCTCGGTGTGTGCCTTCTTATGTGAATTTTATGTTATTTGGATCTGGTGGCATGCCGCCACGGTTATGTTATTTGGATCGGGTGGCACGCCGCCATGGGCATGTTATTTGGATCGGTTGGCACGCCGCCACAGACATGTTATTTGGATCAGGTTGCGCGCCGCAACAGTGTGATGTTGAGTACGGTTCCCTATATCAATTATCTATGTTTTGCTTTCTATTTTATGAGGAGAGTTCATAATAAGTTGCATGAGTTGAGTAGTCTTTTTCCTGAGTCATTTCTTTATGTATCATGTTCGAGTTATGGCTTATTGGCACGTTGTGGTATCATGTGAGACTGTTGGTCATGTTTGGGGTGATTTGTTGTCCAAGCAGTTCATACTGGGTGCGACGAGACTATTGGGACAGGGATCAGTGCGATAAGATTTTGTGAAGTATACTAAAGGAAAAATACCGTTATTCGGTTCATAATGAGGTGATGATTCTAGTCAAGAGGAGATATATTTGTTAACTCTGCAGTTGGTTATGAATTTCTATACATCTCCTCCGTTGTGGTGGTATCGTAGGCGTTATATCAGAACCTATATGTATGTCATGAGGTGCATTGGGAGCATCAGATTCGTGAAATTTTGGCTATTAAGGTTCGGGGAATGTCATCGTGGTTAGATGATGAATTATGCGGTGCATGGTGCTAATTCAGCAAAGGTATGCAGTCATGTCCTGGTACATCGTGTGGTAGTTGATATGGTGTTCATATATTGGAAACAGGCCTGGTAGAGGATTTTAGATGTTGAGGACCTGGTTCTAAGGCCCATTTGCCTAAATAAAATAGGATATTTTCAGAATTGTTCAAGCACAACTGGGTTGTGGTAGCACGGACAGGTGCACGAGGTGTTAGACACTGATTTCAGATAACTCCAGAGCAGTTCTTAGCACGTTCGAGGACGAATGTATGTTTAAGTGGGAGAGAATGTAACGACCCGACCGGTCGTTTTGAGCTATAGCGCGTCGTTCAGTGGTTTGAGGCCATGAGCAGCTTCATTTAAGGTGTTAAGACTTGTAGGTGTGTTCGGAATTGAATTTCGGGAAGTTTAGAGTCAATTTGGAAAGAAAATTCTCATTTCGGAAGCCTTAAATTGGAAGAATCATCTAAGATTGAATTTTTGAGTAAACGACCTCAGAATCAAGATTTGAAGGTTCCAGCAGGTTCGTATGATGATTTCAGACTTGGGTGTATGTTCGGATCGGGTTTTGGATGACCCGGGAGCGTTTCGGCGCATATTGTAGAAGTCAACATTTTAGAAGAAATTTCATAAGTCTTGGTTGAAGTGCATTTCAGTGATATTGATGTCCGTTTGGGATTCTGACTCTGGGAATAGCTCCTATGGTGATTCGATATGTTTCGGCATTGAAAATAGAAGTTTGAAGTTCTAAATTCATTAAGCTTGAATCGGGTTGCGATTCGTGATTTCAATGTTGTTTGATGTGATTTCAAGGCTCGACTAAGTTCTAATGAGGTATTGGGACTGGTTGGTAGTTTTGGTTGAGGTCCCGGGGGCCTCGGGCGTGTTTCAGATGCTCTACGGGTCGATTCTTGCCTTGTGAGGATTGTTGGTTTTCTGGTGTGAGTGCAACAGGTTTTTACTCAATGCGATCGCGTGAGCGAGTATGCGATCACATAGAAGGATTGGAGGTTGCTGGGATTTGGCCTATGCGATCGCGTGGCAGTGTATGCGATCGCATAGAGGAAGATTTGGAGGCCCTGGGAATTTGCTTATGCGATCGCGGGGAGTTGTTTGCGATCGCATAGAGGTTATTTGAGAAGGTTGTTAGGTTGGCCTATGTGATCGCTGGGTCTTGTATACGATCGCACAGAGGAAATTTTGGGGGCTCTTGAGATTGGCTTATGCGATCGCGTGAAGGGGAGTGCGATCGCATAGAAGGGGTCGTATGGGCAGTATGTGTTTGTTTTAAGACGGGATTTGGGCCATTTTTTCTCATTTTTCTCTTGGTTGGTCAATTTTTGGAGAGCTTCAAGTGGGGGTTTTCGTCATATATGTCAAGGTAAGTTTTTTCTACTCATTTCAAGTTAAATACATGAATTAGATATGGATTAAAGCATGGAACTTTGTGGAAATTTGAGATTTTTGATGAAAGACCTAGAATGGGTATTTTTGGATTTTAACCACGAATTTGAGCATGAAATTAAAGTAAATTGTATAATTGAGATAGTAAGGCTATGGGTAATCATTATCTTCAAAAGATTTCGGAATCCGGGCACGTGAACCCTAGGGTAATTTTGTCAACTTTTCGAGCGGAGTTAGGAATTCATATAAATTGAATTGTTATAAGTATTAGAGTATATTTTCATTTGTTTGCCCGTTATTTGGATAGTTTTGGGGCATTGTGCATCAATTTGAGTCGTCAGAAGGGCTTGAAGGTCGGTTATGAATCTTCGGAGCGAGGTAAGTATCCTTTCTAACCTTGTGAGGGAGAATTGTCCCCATAGGTGAACTAATTAAATATATGTTACTATTTGTGGGGGCTACGTACACATGAAGTGATGCGAGTCTGTACGTAGCTACTATTATGTTTATGTCCGGGTAGTCTAGGACCCAAAATCATGTTCAATTTGCCGTACTTGTAATCTTACTGATGAAATTAAAATGTTTTAACCTCATCGAACTTGGCAATGAATTTCTGGAAAAGATTTAAATACTATTTTCATGACCATCAAAAGAGAAATTGTCATTCACTTGAGTACTTGATTTTCCCGATGTAGTCGGGGTGGATTGTTGGAATGTGCATGATTGTGTGTCACCGCTTCGCAATTTATATTTCGCGAGCGGGGTGTTTTCTTCCACTACTCTCATGGGAGCAGGCCGTACACCACGACGGGTTAATAGATGCATCTATGGTTCGAGCCGTTCGATCCTTCGGCAGTGCACAATTTACATTTATGTTGGTTCGGGCCGTTCGTCCCTCGGCAATGCTTGCGCATGATATTACGGCGTATTTGCTATGATTTTTACCTGATTACTGGCCTGAAAATTTTATATTGTCAACTGAAATGATGAGGATTTTAAAATATTAAATGTGAAAAAAGTTTTTATTTTTTGTCGCTACTTGTTAACTTGTTTATGATATCCATGCTTAGTGTCACCCTTGATTATATTAAATTGACCTCTAGCAAGTGTCAAATTCGACCTTTCGTCACTACCTCTTCGAGGTTAGGCAGGATACTTACTGAGTACACGTTGTTTTCGTACTCATGTTACATTTGCTGTGCATTTTGATTGCACATTTACATTCATAGCTAGTGGCCCTGTTTGACGCAGTGATATGGCTGACTTGGAGACTTAGACGAGCTGCACCATCCGGAGATGACCTGCAGCCGACAGAGTCTTCCTCAGATGTATTGTATTTATTTTAAATTTCTTGTCCAGTTTGTATTCCGAACAAATATTGTAGTACAATGTATAATTTCCTACAAAATTTTCTCATGCACTTGTGACACTGAGTTCTGGAAAATCATGAGATTTATTCACTATTCAAATTTGTTAAGATATTATTGTTTACTCAGTGAAAGTTCGCTAATTATTATTTAAGAAAATGGAAAAGGAATGACTTCGAAAATTTTAAAATAAAGATTTAATTTATTTATTAAGTGTTGACTTGCCTGACAGTGGGGTCAGGCGTCATCACGACTTTAATGGATTTTGGGTCGTGACAATAGGCTTGCCTTTCTTGTAAATCTCCACTAATGTAGATCAATGCCGACTTTAGAATCTTTTAGGACTTTTATTGGCTTGTAATGTTAGGCTAAGGGTTTGTACGATATAGGAATATTTTTAGAGTGACTTAACTTTTTCCTGACTTGATTTTATAGACTGGATGAATTTATACAAGAGTAAGAGACTATTGCGATGGTTTAACTTGTTACAACCCTCTTTCTATTTCAACCAAAAAAAATATACACACATATTCTTGTCTTTTTTCTTTTTGAGGAATACATTCTTTTTTCTTTTGGAACTTCATAGATACACAAAATTATTGTCCATCATACATTATTCATAGATTATCATCCGACAATAATCTTTACCAAGTCCAGGAAAAGTAACAAAACACAATAGTAATACCCTTTTTTTTCCATACAAAATGGAGTTTGTATGAATTATTTTCTTTTCTTTCTTTTAGCTTTGAGTATGAGGATTGAACGGAAAATTTTTTTATATTAAAGCTCAAAGTTTGGTCACTAAGGATATTTTTCATTTGGTGGGTTATAACAGAAGGCTCAATCGATCCAAAGATAGCCTAATTCATTTTGCAAATCAGCATTTTTTAGAATTTCACCTTGACCAACAACAAAGGCAAGTTGTAATTATTGATCGTCTTGATTCTCATATATTTTAATCTTTTCAAAGATCAAAGATTCATTACAATAGAGTATTTATATTTGCAAATATAGATGTATAAAGTTAGAAGCTAACAAAAATAATTCCAACGAATTTGAAATGCTCAAAATTCTGTCCTCATGTGTAACCTATTTATTAAGGTGCCACAATTTTTTTTTCAAGTAAAGAAATTTTCTGTTGTATAGCAACAAGGTTGTTAACAAGAGAATAGAACAAAGTGCCCAGGAACAAAACACATTTAATGACATTATATACTAAAATCAACAAGTTGTTTTTAGCGGGCTATTTACAACAACAAAAAAGTACCTCACCTGAAGCATGCCAAAGTCCCTTGTCTTTCTTCAACTACTACCAAAAACATCAGGATCTACCATTCCATATTTCAAAAATAGCGTAACTCCAAAGGTATAAAACTAGTCAGAGAGCCATAACTTACAAGTAAACAACTAGTCAGAGAAGTTTTTACCATTCAAGTGTCAGTGTGCTCGTTTTGGTGCCATTGTATCGGAACGAGAGTTGTTGCTTCTCCTCTCTCTGAAAATATTGTAGGAGGTGGCGCCACCGTTTCCATAGATAATTCTTGAGACTGATAGTAACCGGTATGTTCACCCAGGAAGCTGTTAAAACCTGGATCGCTAATTTTCGAAGTTCTCTCGGATTTATTGATATTGGTGTAGAATTCAAGAACAATTTCAGCAACATAGTCACCCGGATGCTTCACAAATGATTAGGAAATAATTAGNGTTTTCTCTTATTTCTCTAACTTCTTTGTCTATAAATACTTGTGGAATTAATGAGAAGAGCAAGAGTTTTTCCTCCAATATTGTTCTTTGTCTTCCGCATCAAATCTTTCATGGTATCAGAGCCATAGTCTTTTGAAGAACTCTTCATTGTCTAATATTATTATTTGTCTTTGTTCTTTTTTTGAACAGTGTGTTTTTTGTCTTGAATTATGGCCGACGAAACACAGGCCGTTGTGAAGGAAGGTGTAGTTCAAAGGAAGACGATATCACCATACGATATCACTTCCAATGACAATCCTGGTTTAGTTATCACCCAAGTTCAATTGAAAGGTGATAATTATGAAGAATGGGCTAGATCCGTTCGGACAGCCCTGAGGGCGAGGAAGAAATTTGGTTTCGTGGACGGAAGTATTATGATGCCCAAAGAGACATCGTCAAACTTAGAGGATTGGTGGACTATCAATTCTTTGTTGGTATC
>ML392032.1:22490-45574 GCA_005239525.1 Nicotiana knightiana | reverse complement strand
GTGTGCACTAGACCTGATATCTGTCAAGCAGTTGGCTTGGTAAGTAGATATCAAACCGACCCAGGTTTAGCACATTGGCAAGCAGTAAAGAGGATCATGAGATATCTGAAGGGAACTGCTGATTATGCCCTTTGTTATCAAGGCAGCAAGGATCTGCGATTAGTTGGATACAGTGATGCTGATCATGAAGGTGACCTAGACGAGAGGAAGTCTACCTCAGGATATGTTTTCTTACTCAATGATGGCATCATATCATGGAGTAGTAAGAAACAATCATGTGTATCACTATCTACGATGGAAGCTGAATACGTGGCTCTCGCGTCAGCATCTCAAGAAGCTGTTTGGCTGAAAAAGTTCTTGGATCACTTGTTGGATATCACTGAAAATACTGAACCAGTATTAGTCTACTGTGACAATGAGGCCGCAATATCCTCCACTAAGGACCCAAAGTTTCATTGTAAAACCAAACATATAGATATCAAGTATAACAATGCGAGAGACATGGTTAGGCGCAAGGTAGTGAATGTGAAGTATGTGTTTACAAAAGGTATGTTAGCTGATCCATTAACCAAGCCTTTGTCTAGAGATGCATTTGTGAGACACACTAGGTCTCAAGGCTTGCGTAGACTCTGATATACTTTGTTTTGTTATTTATTTTCCCGTGTTCACAAACTGATGTTCTTTGATTATCAATAAAGTTGATTTACATACATACATATTTTAATTGTTGAATGTTATGTACATTCCTTATTTTTTTTTAAAAGTATGTCGGGTAGACAAGAGGTTGGCCTTCTCACACAGGCAACCACCTCCTTATCTTAGTGATGTGAGGAGATGAGACATGATTTTAAGCAAAATTATCAGAAGGGTAATTTGAGAGCTACTCGCTTAAAATTAGAATGTCGCTTAAACAATGACATAAGGTCATTAGGGTGAAAAACGTTCACCTAGTCTACTTTGTGAGCCAGATGTGAGTTAAAATGATATTGTAGATCAAAGAACTCAAATTTAGATACTTATGGTGTCTAAATATCATCTGTACAACATTCTTTATGAGATAAAGACATACGCTCCTTGGGAAAAGGGAGAAAATGCTGTGTCACATGTTTCATACCATGTGTGCTAATGTAGACCAATTGGGTTAACATAAGTCCATTCTCAACTTATTGTTGTGTGAGACCCAAAGCTTTTATGATAGCTCAAGATTCTGTACCCTTAGAAACTCCGATCAGATACTTGAGACTTAGTGTGATGTTAGCTATCTTAGTGTGTTTCCAAAAGACCATGGACACATATTCGGTCTAGCGGAGCATATCTAGAAAAGCAATCATACTAATGTTAAGGGAATCGTGAGAAGAGGAAGATCATTGATGGAATCTCATTTATTTGTATTCACCGGTG
This sequence comes from Nicotiana knightiana, assembly GCA_005239525.1. Classification (NCBI taxonomy): domain Eukaryota; kingdom Viridiplantae; phylum Streptophyta; class Magnoliopsida; order Solanales; family Solanaceae; genus Nicotiana; species Nicotiana knightiana. The sequence goes on along the minus strand of ML392032.1, from coordinate 44,173 downwards.
CACCAATTATAACTTATGAGTTATGATTGTGAATACAAAAAATAATGATATATGAGATTTTGAGAGTATATCAAATGTGATTTATATGATCTAGGGTACTGCATACTTTAAATCTACTTGCAGGTTTGTGCTCGCCGAGAGGCTATATACTCCTAACAGATGTATAACACTTAGCTCTCACAGTATGTTGGTCGCACGATCTACTTCCCTCTATGAATGATTGAGGAGATGAACCGAGAATATGTTTCTCAGGCTAGATGAGCACTGTGTGAGTGGGAGATGTAGGAAATATTGGGTCCACCCATAAGGGATGCTTTAAGGCCCAATAGGGCTATTAGTTAACCCTAAATATTTCTTATATAAGTACACGTAGTGTGTACATTAAATACGAGCTTAGCAGTATTTTTTTCTACGCTCTTTCTTCCTCTCTCAATTGAACTAGGTTTAGACTGTGGAATTGGGGGTTGATCCAACACACCGTGACAACCACCGCCGACCAGTAATTCCAGTCGCGGTTCATCCGTTTTTGCTTCCGCTTCACGAAGAACAAGTAAGTTCTCGATTTATATTTTACACGCTATCTAATGTGTTTAGATTAACGTGTTTCTTCATCCCGGATTATATTTGTAACGCCCGCTTAGTCTTTTATTAGATACAGTTGAGCGTGATCACATTATAAAATATATTTACATACATTAGTGATAGAGTTTGAACTCTCCATCCATTTTAATTAACATTACAAAGGAGCTAGGTTGGAAAGAAAAAAAATATATGCATCCAGTATCATCCTATATATAACTATTTCTATATAGGATAATATTCCGATGAAATTTTGATGGAAAAAGAAGTGGAAGATGCATAATATATATGACATATCTTTTTATTTTTGGTTTCTCACCTCGTGTTCGCATCTAATTTTGAAGCCTCAGACTAACTCAAATTCGTATCGTATAAAACCTATTAAGGGGAAAAGTTCTCTACCAAAAGTTTTTTTTATTTTTATTTTAAGATATGTTGAGTACTAGTGATTGAAATTTTTTTGTTTGGATGTTAGAAGTGAAATCGATGTTCAATAAAATAAGAATTAGTAAAAGATGAAGATAATATTATATAACCAAAGTAGTGTGTGCCAAAAAGTACTACTTCCTATATTCCAATTCATATGATAGGACTCGAATTTTGAGAGTCAAACTTTTTAGTTTTGACCGTAAATTCGGACGTAGTTCTTTAAGTAAACTGAAACAATTAATATATTTGAAAACTACGTAAAAAGTATTATAAGTCACGATAATTAACAATTCAAAATATCTAAAAGACATACGGAAAAATTATGATTTAAAAAAACTCATTTGATTCTCAAAATCCGAACTTTACCGCATAAATTAAGACGGAAGGAGTACCAAGTTTGATATTTTTGGCAAATTTGGAGGTGATAAAAAACTTGTGAGGTTTGTTTTTTTAATATAGTTTATTCGTAAACTCTTTTTTTAATATTTTTAACTACAAATAGTCTTCTTCTTTTTTTAAAAAAAGCTTCAATTATCAAATATTGTCCAATTAAACACTACAAATTATTTTGGGTGAAGTGAGTCCAAAAATGAAAAATTATGTATGTAGTGTTAGAAGAAGAATGTTGGAGTCGTTATCAGGCTCTGACTCTTAGGTCTTAACAAGGGCCCACTATATCACACGCGTGCTACCGTGTGGGGTCAAACTCTTTGACTTGCAAATATTTTCAAACCCTAAAGTCAAAATATGGGGACAAGGATATTTTGAGATTATAATTTAGAAATTATAGTTAAGAAAAGGCCCAAAATTGTTCATATAATATCAAATATTATTTAAAATTGTCCTTCGTTATATTATCGGAAACAACTTCTCTGCCCTTTCAGGGGTAGGATTAAGGCTGCGTATATTTTACCTTCCCCAGACCTCACTTGTGAAAAACGACTGGGGTTTGTCGTTCTTGTTGTTGCCCTTCGTTATATTATTTGGTCGACTGAGTCCCTACCATTATACATCTATTCAAATCTATTCCTAATTTAGACAACAAGTCACGTATCATTCCCAGAATCAATTGACTCGTCCCCAATTTAAAATACCTGATGCTTCTCTTATCCACCCCCGTTACCAGAGCCTAACCCCCTCCAAAGAATCCATCAGACCAGTGGCGTAGTGTCACGACCCAAATCCAGCCCAGGTCGTGATGGCGCCTATCGTGATACAAGGCAAGCCTATTTCCCAAAAATATTACTACCAAATTTAATTATAAGAATTTAATAAAACATTTCCAATATTTGAAGTTCTCATCAACTAAAACAACTCTAAATATAGATATAGAAAATATGAAAACGAGCCCCAAACATTGGGGTATCACCAAGTCATGAGCGTCTAAATCTATGAACTAAAATATATAAAATGTCTACTGTCTAAAAGAATAAATAGATGATAAAAGGAGTAACAAGGTCCTGCGTACGCTAGCGGCTACCTTGCAGTCTCCAAAGATAGCCGACCTGAACTCAACGATCGTCGCGCTTTGACTCACCTGGATCTGCACATAAAGTGCAGGGTGTAGTATGAGTACAACCGACTCAGTAGTAACTGAAATAACTAAGGAACTGAGTGGTAGTGACGCGCTAAGCAGAACAATCCAATTCTTTAACCATCACAATTAAGGATAAACATTAGTAAGAAGGTAATTTTCGTAAATCAACAAATGCTACAAGGCAATTAACAAATAAATGCAGTAACAACAAAAACAAGTAACTGCAACCTCACAGCAATGTCACTCCATCACTCAGCCCTCAATGCACACACTCAATAGGTACTTACACTCATTGGGGGTGTACAGACTCCGGAGGGGCTCCTACAGCCCAACCGCTAAGTATGGACAACTCACGTTCCAAAATATCAAATCTCAGGATCCACACGGACAACTCACTTGCTACACGGACAACTCACGTGCTATGGTATCAATACCTGGATCCGCACGGACAATTCACGAACAACTCAAGTGCTATAATCAAATATCTCACAACGGGCCCTCGACCTCATTCATCCCTGTACCTCTCTAGCCTCACCATTCTCAACAAATAGGGGAATACAGCTCAAATCAAGTATTACAGCATATCAGCAAAATAATAGAGACTGAGGTAAACATGTACAAGAATTTCTATGACTCAGTGTAAACAATGTGAGCGTGGATAAAGCCTAAGTATGATCTCTAACATGAAGGCAGTCAAGTTCAACAACATGTAAATACATAAACACAGATAATGGCTATTAGGCCTCACGGGACGGACCAAGTCTCAATCCGTCGTGGTGTGCACCCACACGCCCGTCACCTAGCGTGGGTATCACCTCCAAACAGTCATATGATATAAATTATTCGGGTTTATACTCTCAAGGCCAGAGTTAAAACTGTTACTTACCTTAACAGCGTAAAATCTTACTTCGGGATGTCCTCGTCCCTCGACTCGGTATCCAAAAGCTCCGAATCTATCCATAATCAGAATAATACTATCAACATAGGCTAAAGAATCGAATTCCACAAGAAAACTACATAAATAGGCCAAAATCCGAAATAGTCTAAAACCTGGCCCCCCGGCTCATGTCTCGAAACCTATCAAAATTGTAGAAGTAGAAACCTCGTCCTCTCCCGAGTATAACCATATAAAATTCATCAAATTCTGACCCGTTTGGTCCTTCAAATCCTCACCTCAAACTCTCCAAAACCCAAGCCTTATTCCCTCAATTTCACCCTAAACTCCTACTATTTTCATGCCTAATCAACGAAAAAATTATCATAAACACACATAATAAACCCAAGTAACTTACCTCAGTAATGACTCTTGTTTCTCCCTTGAATTTCACTGCCCAAAGCTCAAAAACCGGCCAACAGCGGTGAAAAAATGGCAAAATTTCACGAAGTGTGACTTATATAGGTTTCTGCCTAGGGGTTCCGCACCTGCAGTTCCCCATGCTCGCACCTGCGGTCCAATAGTCGCACCTGCGACTTCCACTTACTCGACCAACTTCCGCATCTGCGGTTATTCCCTCGCACCTGCGGGCACGCATCTGCGATACAAAGGGCGCACCTGTGACTTCCACTTATCCGTCCACTTCCGCATTTGCGGTTCACCACTCGCACCTGCGGGCTCGCAGGTGCGTCCATCACTTGCGCATCTGCGCTCTAGCCCCAGTCGCCTAATTCCGCATCTGCGACCCACTCTTCGCATCTGTGATGATCACATATGCGGTTCCCCATCCGCAGGTGCGAAAAACACCAGAATTTCACAACACCAGAAATCAGCACTTCAAACTTCACAAATCCAATCCGTTAATCCCCCGAAACACGCCCGAGGCCCTCGGGACCTCACCCAACAACACCAATAGGTCACATAGAAATATAGTCGAATCTTCGGAACACCCAAAACAACATCAAAACACCGAATCAACCCCGAATTCAAGCCTAAGGATTTCTAAACTTCCAAAATTCGCCAACAATGCCGAAACCGACTAAACCACGTCCGAATGACCTGAAATTTTGCACACAAGTCACAAATGACGCTATGAACCTATTCCAACTTCCGGAATTCTATTCCGACCCGATACCTAATTTTTCACACCAATCAAAATTTCCAAATTTCTAACTTTCGTCAATTCAAGCCTAATTCTATCACGGACCTCCAAATTACTTTCCGGACACACTCCTACGTCTAAAATCACCCAACGAAGCTAACCGAATCATTAAAATCCAATTCCGAATTTGTTTACTCATAAGTCAACTTTTGGTTGACTTTTCTAACGTAGCTTTCTAAATAAGAGACTAAGTATCTCATTTCACTCCAACACTACTACGTACCAAACCTACCAACCCGATACGACTCAACACAGTTGAACAACACATAAAGAAGCAAAAATAGGGAAACGAGGCTATAACTCTCGGAACGACCGGCCGTCGTTACACGTAGGCAACCTATGCCAAGGGTGGTCAAGCGCACACCCTTTATACTGCAGATATAAGTTAAATATTACTTTATATGATTATATATTATGTTTTGATTTCCCATAACACATCGACAAAAGAATTATTAACTTATTTAAAGTTTGAACATCCTTCACGAAATTTCTGGCTACGTCACTTCACCAGACCCGACTCCTCACTCCCTCACCTCTCTTAAAGTACCATAAATTCAGTGCTACGAATATTAAGGATAGATCCATCAAATTTATATCTAGATAACTTCACCTACTGAACTAAAACCTAGAATAACAACCAGTGATAAATTCACGGGCAAATGTATTGTGTCAGTTATGAACTCTTAAATTTAAAAGTACGATAAATATAGTGCTACGGATATTAAGCCAGTGAGCATTCTAGAGCCGACACGTAATTTGCCGTATAGTTTAACAAGTTCGCTTTAGATACGACAACATGAACATCCTTTTAATTTGGACGATACCTTTGATGAAGAGACGAAGCTAAAAATTGAAATTTATGAGCTCGAATTTCTAATCTTTTAAAATATTGGGTTCCTAACTAACAGTTTGTACATACTTAATAAATATTTTAAGAGAAATATAAAGTTTGAATAAGAACTATTGAGTTCGACCAAACCTATAATCGAAGCTCTAGCTCCGTCCTTAGATTCATTGTGAACCAACTTGAGGACTAAGGGAGCTAGTACAAGAATTAGATGATGGCTTTTAGGAACTCAGTTTAGTGGCAAAAGATATTTAACATTGACTTCTACCACTATCCCCTAAAAGGTAAAACGGAAGCAAAACATAAATCCTTTTCTTGAACCACCACAGCTTTAATTTATTATTAACACATTAATTAGTTGTTGCAATTTATTTATATATTATTCTTTAATTGTATTAAGGAATGTTCAAAACTTTAAGGGGCATTTAAAAAGGACAAGAGGGAGAGTAATTTATAAAAGGAGAACATAATGAAAAAAGTGTGGCATTTCTTAATTTATCTTTTCCCCTTCTTATCTTGAACAAATTCGACACATGTATGGTCTTCTGTTAATAATTATTAATTAACGTGCATAAACAAGAATGTTTAGTGGAAGAGCAGCCTGGTTTTAGTCTAATGGGAAATGTCCAAATATGTCCTTATGTTATTCGAAATTTTTTAATTTTTCTATGTCCAAATTATATTTTTGGTTAATTCTCGTATTACCCTAATTATTAATGGAGCTTCGACGTGAAATGGATAGAATCTAATGTTCAATTTTATTAGGAAAAGGTTTAAATATATACGCTTCAATTTTAAACTATGATTTAAAATTACTCTCAAATTGGAGTTCCGGCCCTTAAGAGTCTAGGACAAATTAAATAAGATTTTTTTCTCTTTGTCATAACGGCAAGAGAAACATTAAACCAAAAGTGTAAATGGAGGAAAAATAAATGTGCAGTTTCAGATAGTACAGAACCAAATTTGAGCATTATCACTAGTTTAATTGAGTTTTAATAAAATGTAGGTCAATATATTGAGGTAATATTTTTCTTCTTATTTTTTGGTATAATCATCTAGTATCTTTAATATATTGTCCCGATTAATTTAAATTTTTCGTAGTGTAATGTCTATTTAATGGGAAAGTGTTTGTTATTATGAGTTTATTTATTTTCAGAACTCGAACCCAAAATCTCTTATTAAGCGAAAAATCTCATTCCATACTTTGAAGAAAATAATAGAGTCAAAGTGGGGAAAAAGCCAAGACTTCTATTGACTACTCCTATAAAAGATAATACTAGTAAAAAGGCAAAAAGAAACAAAAAACAAGAAGTAATTAATCAATGTTTGGCTAAGGATGGAATTCAATACAATTTCCTTAGAAATTGACCTTTCCATTTGTCTAATCACTCTTGAAAAAAGTCAATCAAAATTTTGGTCATTTCTCAAAGTCTCACTATTTTCAAATAGTTTAATTTCCTATATATACTTCCATATATACTATAAATAGCACAATAAAGCAAAACCAATTCATTTCTAACGTTTGATAAACATATCCAAAAACCACAAAACCATAAACTCAAATCCCAAGTGTAAAGCAAAGAGAGAGTTCCAGAATAAGAATCTTGAATTCAATATCAAAGAGAGAAAAGGAAAAAACAAGGAGTCATCACAATTTATAAACTTTATTTTTCTTTCTTTTTTGAGCTCTTATCTTCAGCCGATCTTATTCTTTCTCACCGGAGCTAATAGTAATAGTTCGAATGGCAGCAGTTTGAAAACGAACAAGCTAACTAATATAGTTGACGGAGAATTTTTCTCTACTTTTCTAACTCGATTCGTACCAATCCTACACTCTTTTTTTTTTGGTAACTTCCTGAAAAACGCAAAAAAGATTTTGACTTGATTGCTATCGGTTTTGAAAACGTCCTTAGTATGGCGGAAGAATTTCAACTAGGAAATGGAAATTGGTGGGATAATACGTCGATATCGAGGAATAGTGCGCCTACTGCAGCTTCCACTACGGTAAGTAACATGTCAAACAACTACAGTAATTGGCAGAACACAGAAACTCAAGTGGACATCAAACCTAGGACCTTCTTGGATTCTGGTTCTGTACTGTCTGAATCTTCCGGTGGCGGCGGCAGCCGCAGCGGAGGCGAAAGTCGAGGCGTTTTATCTGGTGATAATAATTTTCAAATGATGGGTTTAGGCCTTACATCTCAACCACACCAATGGAACCAATCTTTCTTGTAAGTAATATTAGCTTTTTAAAACACGCGAATTCAGAATTTAAATTTGATTGATATATATATGTGTGTGTTTCATATCATTATGTGTTTATCATTAAATTTATTGTCTATGATTGAAATTTTAGTAATTTTTAACGCTCCGTTTTTCTAGCAAATTAAAGTTTTTTGTTTTTTTTTATTTTCAGGAGGGGTGAAAAAGGTGAGAGTGGGTTTTCTTCTATACTTCAACAAGAAGATTTAAGTTCAAACAATACAAATAGTTATCAGCTAGAGGCATCTAATTCTCAACAAGATCATCATTGGAATAGACAGAAAATATATTCTGGGAATTCTGAGGATTCTTCATCAGTGGATGATTATAAACAAATGAATTTTGTTTATAATATTAATCCATCAAATAATTATGGTTTAAGCCAAGAATCAGCAGCTCATGATCATGATAATCATGTGATGCATTCATCTACAACTTCTTCTTGGTCTAAATTTCCTCAGTTTCTCCGAACATCCCCGCCGGAACAGCAGCCGCTGCCGCCATCGCTGCCGCCGCCGCCTCACAGTCAGCTGCATTTCTCAAATAATACTCCTTTTTGGAATGCCAGTGCAGCTGCCATGAATGATGTTCCTCCAAGTCTATTTCCTTCTAATTTGCATCCTCAACTTCCCATTCCAACGGTTGATGAGAAAATAAAGGTAACTATCGAATTATCTATCTGATCATCTCATCTAAAAGTTTAAGTAACGTAACGTCTCAATATCCGGCATCATCTTTTTCGTGGGCTAGAGCTGGTGGGTCTATCGGAAACAACCTTTCTATCTTCGAAATAGGGTAATGTCTGCGTACACTCTACCTCTTCAAACCCCACTTGTGTAATTATACTGAGTTTTGTTATTGTTGTTGAAAGTGTGCTTTGAACACGTGACCTCTTGTCCGCTCTATATCATGTTCAATTGCGTAAAATTCTTGTTTGAATGTTTAAACTATTATAGAGAACACACTGGTAAGTAACTAAGTGGGCGTTTGGACATAAGAATTGTTAAATTTCGAAAAAAGTAAAAAAAAATTTAAAGTGAAAATGGTATTTGAAAGCTAGAGTTGTGTTTGGACATGAATATAATTTTGAGTTGTTTTTAAAGTTTTGTGAGTGATCTGAGTAAAAATTTTGAAAAACAGCTTTGCTGAGTTTTTGGAAAAATCCATTTTCAAGTGAAAAATTGAAAATTTATGGCCAAATAGTGATTTCGAAAAAAGTTACAAATTTTTTTGAGAAAAAGTAAAATTTTTCTTATGTCCAAACGGGCTCTACGTATGTTACGTCTCAACGGTAATATTTCAGTACCAAAAGTGAATTCAGAATTTAGAGTCAATAGGTTCAAAATATGTATTATTTATTTTGTATTTACATTTTAAGTTTCTTTTTTTATATGTCTAAGTTATTCAAATCAAAAGTAATAGATTCAGCTGAATTTGCTCCAAGTTCACCGCAATTCATTCTTTATGAAAAATTCATTCTCAGAATAGCTGCATGATTTCATAGTTTTGACCATAATTTGCATGTCATATATATCTAGGGTTTTGGTGTTAATTCTTTTACTCACTGCAACAGAATACGGGAGAGATTAGAGATATAAGTAGAATATCAAAGAAAACTAACAGTGAAACATCAAATAAAAGACCACGGGATGAAACTCCATCTCCTTCGCCAGCTTTTAAGGTATGTCTACAAATTTTCTTAAATTTCGTGTCCACTCAAATATCGCAATATAAATTGGAAAGAACCGACTGAGAAATATTTAATTTTAGATTATATATATAACTTTGTTAATTCATTTTTAGGCAAGGAAAGAGAAAATGGGAGACAGAATCACTGCACTTCAACAATTAGTCTCACCTTTTGGAAAGGTACACTGACAATCACTACTTCTCTGAATTCATATAAAAACAAAAACAAAAAACTATTTTTCAATCATTTTATTTTTTTCTTATTCTTTTATTCTTTTTCCAGACTGATACAGCTTCTGTACTCTCGGAAGCAATTGAATACATAAAATTCCTCCATGATCAAATTGGTGTAAGTTTTAGAAGAACCTTTTTTTTATTTATTTAAGTTGGGTATACGAACGAAGTCTCATATTTATAGCTAAAAAGAAAAGGAAACTATGTAAAAGGCATAACGACATTCTTAATGATTTAACCCTTTTGAAGAAAACCGTACTGATTTGACTCAAAACAGACAATATTACAGTTTCTTATCCGTTTTATTTCTATGTAAAATTACAGGCATTAAGTGCCCCTTACATGAAAAGTGGATCATCTGCAATGCAACATCAACAGGTACTAAAAACCACCTGTTACTTCATTGTGGTTCACACTGAGAATTTGTGGTGTTTGGATTTTATTTTTATTTAGTATTTGTGGTGTTCGGAAGGAGAATCTTGGCGTAATTAGTACAGTTGTTGCCACGTGACTAGGAGGTCAGGGGTTCGAGCCGTAAAAACAGCTTCTTGCAGAAATGCAGGATTAGGCTGTGTACGATAGATCATCCTTGTGGTCCGGGACGGGAGCTTAGTACACCGAATTGCCCCTTTTTTTTTATTTGAAAAAAGCTAAGTTTTGGTAAAATTTTCAAAAATGATTGATAAAGTTGTGTTAGATTAGATTCAGTTTATGGGAAAAGTTCTATGCACTTACTATAATGTAAATATGTAACATAATTAGGTTATCTTTATGTAGTTTTTATAATATTATGTTATTATAGATTAAAGAATATTCGTATGCATAAAAAAAATTTACATCATTTTTTAACGTTCAAAGTTGAGGATTTAGGGTTTAGGTTTAGAATATATAGCAACGGCCAATAATATGTACACTGACATTTTGCAGAGTAATAATAAATCCGAGGATGCAGAAGGACGAAACAAAGATCTTAAAAGTCGAGGATTATGTTTGGTACCAGTTTCAAGCACTTTCCCAGTAACTAATGAAACGACAGTTGATTTCTGGACACCTACATTTGGTGGAACATTCAGATAATTACAACGTACAGATGCTGATCCAGAATTTAAATTTGACGGGATTGACTTCTAAGGTTCTTACCACTAAACTTGTTGCACTTTCGAAATTCAAAATTTAATATTTTTTGAAATTAATTTAGTAATCTTTTACGTATATATTAATGCTTCTGGTAAAAAATACTGAATTCAGTTGATATTATCAGTAGTAGTAGTAGTACACCTACTAGTCCACGCTGATGATATGATGATGAGAAAGAAAAAGGATAAAAGAAATGGTGAAAGAGAAAGAAAAAAGGAGTATCTCTTTAAACAAAATGATGCAGCTTTTGGCCAATATTAGGGACCATTGAATGCGTATATATTCTTTGACCCGAGATTTTACTGAGCGGTGTCAGAATATAAGAAATTAAATATATCAAAAAATCAAAAGGAATTAGCGTATAGTAAATATATATAAAATAAAATAAAAATTATCTAATAATACAATGTAATTTTCTACCGAAGGGATCTCATTTCACACCCTTTGGTTTTTGTAATACAAAAAATACGCCTAAATTTTAAATAGTTTGAAGACGGTACGGATTTATCATAAAAATATTAGTGATTGTCTGCTTATCGCGATTCTCCTCTTCTGTCCACGCTTTAGACCAACAATTTGTACAAGCGGAGTTGCATATAATCTTGTAATACAAAAAGATACGCCTCACTTTCAAATAACTTGAAGACGGTACGGATTTATCATGAAAATGTATGTTGACTATCTCTCTACCGCAATTCTTTTCTTTTGTCCAGGCTTTAGACCAACAATTTGTGCAAGCTAGTTCACACAGGCGGAGTTGCATATATTCTTGTAATACAAAAAGATACGCCTCAATTTTAAATAACTTGAAGACGATACGGATTTATTATGAAAATGTATGCTGACTGTCTGCCTTCCGCAATCTTTTTCTTTTTTCCAAGGCTTTAGACCAACAATTTGTGCAAGCTAGTTCACACAGGCGGAGTTGCATATATTCTTGTAATACAAAAAGATACGCCTCAATTTTAAATAACTTGAAGACGATACGGATTTATTATGAAAATGTATGCTGACTGTCTGCCTTCCGCAATCTTTTTCTTTTTTCCAAGGCTTTAGACCAACAATTTGTGCAAGCTAGTTCACACATGTGAAGCTGCATATATTCTTGTAATATAAAAAGATACACCTCAATTTTAAATTACTTGAAAACGATACGGATTTATTATGAAAATATATGCTGACTGTCTGCCTATCGCAATTCTTTTCTTTTGTCCAAGCTTTAGAGACCAACAATTTGTGCAAGCTAGTTTACACAGGCGGAGTTGCATATATTCTTATAATACAAAAAATAGTCCTCAATTTTAAATAATTCGAAAGATAATATAGATTTATCATGAAAATGTATGCTGACTGCCAGTCTACCTAGTTCTTATCTTTTATCCCGGCTTTGGACCAACAATTTGTGCAAGTTAACTCACACGGGCAGAGTTGCATATATTCTTGTAACAATTGAAGAATTGACACATTAAAATGGTTTGCTTTTCAGGAATAAGATGATAAAACAAATTAGGTAGAAAAAAGAGTTGATAATTAGAAATTTATTTTAGTAGTTTATAGAAGAATTTGTTGTTTGTAGCTAATTTAGTTGAAATGATTGGAATAAAGGAGTTTTTAGCTAACTGTTGTATCTATTATTTGTATAATATATTGTTGGCACCACCTTTAATTGTTTTTAAATTTTTTTAAAGAAAAGAAATAAGGAATAATGGTATTCACAGAATAAAGTTGAGTGTGGACTAGAGATCATTTGATTGGAAATTTAACTTTTCATTTGTTTATTTATTGGAATATGTTAGTGGAAGTCAGAAGATTATGGCCCATGTCCCCTCTCCAATTCTCAACACCCCCCACCCCCACCCCACCCCACCCCAAATTTTTTCCCTCTGTTTTTACAATTTATAAACACATTTGATTTTGACTGGCCACTGAAAGAATTTTTTAAATTTTATATTTATGGTCTAAAACAAGTATAGATATTTTTGTGAATATAAATAATCTCTAAATATAAAAATATATCATGAAACAAACTAAAAAGAAAGTGTATCAATTATTAGGATAGATGAAATACTTTTTCTTACAATTTATGTGGCATAATTTGATTGACACGAAATCTAAAAAAGAAAAAAAGTTATAATTTTTTATATATATGATTATATATAAAAGCATGTTATGAAATAAGAATATTAAAATAAAAAAATTAATTTTAAAATGATAATTTTTTTTTTTTGGACAAACTAATAAAAAATATTATTATATAAAATGACGAGTAGGAGATATTTTATATATTCTTGGAGAAGTAATGGAGGGATGTTGGTGAAGGAGCTATCAGACATCTTTTTTTCTTGGGTGCTTTTTATCTAATGGTCACATTGAAATGATTCCATTGGAAGGCAAAAATAGAAGGCAAAACTCATTCTTCCTTTCCTCTGTAGACTGTTCTCTAATTTACGTGATATTTTTTTTTTAGTTATCCAAAAAAATTGATATTTTTTATATTTAATAATAATTTAAATTTAAGTTTTTTTTTCTACTCCCAACGAGATGATTTCTAGCCATATAAACTTTTATGGTTTGTTATAAACCACAAATTTTAAAAATCTTCCGTTATTCTTTAAACTTGTGTCAAGTTAAATACCTTCACATGAATTGGAACAGATTGAGTATATGTTCGGTATTGTTTGGCTAGATATAGTAATTGTTAATAATTAGAATTCTCTCAAGCTTACGAGTGTAATAGTTCATCCGAGTTCACCTTGGCTCTCGCTCCAAAATTCTTATGAAAACTCTGGTGACATATGTGTGTGATAGGGTCCTCATATAGACGTCAATTATTGGTGATGTTGTCATTATAAGTGTAGTGTAGTTGATGGATTGAAGGATCTATCGACTTGCATTAACTTCCCATAGATAGTAGAGGAAACTAAGTCGTTGTGAAATACAACTATTTTTCTAAAAGTGTATTTGTAATCATTTAAGATCTTTGAATTACGATTAATTGATGGTGTTGCCTTAGTATATCTTCATCTCTCAGTAAGTTAATAACTAAAAGTACTTTAAGCAAACATAAAAATTAGAAGACCAAAGTGGTCCTAATTAATTATGTCACGTTCTTTTTTTCTGTTCGGAAAAGATGATACCTTTTTTAATTTAGAAATAATTTGATGTTAAATTTCTTAATTTTTCTTACAACGGGATAATTTGTAGCCGTACTAAGTTAAATATCATCAAATAAATTGGGACGAAAAATAATTCTTATTTTAAAGGAGCCAAACAAATAAATAGGTCTGCTAGAAAACTTTCAATATAAGATCCTACACCACCTTAACATACGGCGCCCGTTAGCCTTTGGATCCTCTACATTTACATAGAATACAATTTATTTAATACTTATTTAAATAAGTTACAATTACTTTTAGATTATTACATATAATGCAACTTTTTTTAAATTTACAACATTTCATATTCCTAATATCTCTCTTAATTTTCTCATTCATTAACTATATGGTATGGAGAAATCATAACACACTTGTTCTCTTTAATATCCAATTATCTCACCATATCATATTGAGAATGAACAAACATTCTCTTCCACGATTCCATGGAAATAATATTATTTTTTCCTTACACGTCAATTTCATCTGATCGTTTGAGCACTCAGAGGATTCACCCAAATCACATATTTTTTGAAATATTTGTTGTGTTATCCATGGAAGCAGAAATGAGTTACAAATCCACCAAGAACAACAATATCTCTTATGAATTTGGATTTCGAATCTTCAAACTTATTTTGATTTTTGTTGTTCACACCGATGGTGTTCTTTTATTCCTCTTTTTTCTTTCTTTTGTTCGGTATTAAATTCAATCAATAGAAATTAATATTCTTAAATTTATTTTCCGGGACATTGATGTGATTCAATATTTTCATTTGAAAGTAACAACGTTTAATGTCACGACCTGGACTTCCCAATCTTCGGAATCGTGATAACGCCTAACATTTCACTTGCTAGGCAAGTCACCGTTAGAGAACCATTAAGCAAATTATATTATTCAATTCGGTAAATAAAATCAATTAAGCAAAAATAAAGTAAACCGAGTGCGGAATAACATAAATGCCCATAATATTTATTACAATTCGGATCTGGAGTCACAATTCATGAACTTCTAAGATTTTTCTATAAACAAAGTCTGAAAGAAATACAACTGTTTTGAATGAAAAGAAACAGTAAAAATAGGGAAAAATAGAAGGGGACTTCAAAGTCTGCGGACACTAACAGATCTACCTTGAGTCTCCCCTGAGCAAGTCCAAGCTGCTACGCCTTTCGACCAGTTGGGACCAATGCCAAAATCTGCACAAGAAGTGCATAGTGTAGTATAAGTACAACCGACCCCATGTAATCTGTAAGTGCTGAGCCTAACCTCGACGAGTAGTGACGAGGCTAAGACGGGTCACTCACACTATAACCTGTACGCAGTATAATAAAGATAGAAAAGGAAATACATAATGAAATAAGGTAGTCAATTAAAAATAATAGCTACAACTTCAGGAAAATAAGCCAGTGACGTTCAGAATTATCAATCCTTAAAGTTCAAAAGAAAATACCGTAAAACTAACACAACTCAAAGAAATAGAAACACATAAGTTGTTGCACCACGCAACCCGATCCCACCGTATATCACATAATCTTCTCTTATATCCTCGTAATAACATTAACAACAATGAATTTTATATGTGTATATATATATATATATATATATATATATATATATATGTGTATGTATATATGTGTATGTGTGTGTATATATATGTGTGTGTGTGTGCGCGTGCATATATATATATGTGTGTGTGTGCATGTGTGTGTTGCGGCACGCAATCTGATCCCACCATATCACAATATCAGTATCATAATTCACCCTTATTTCACCAAAAAAAAATCCACTATTATTCCACATGTTGCAGCGTGCAACCCGATCCTACCGTACAGTACAGATTCACCCTTATTCCACCATATCAATCCACCCTTATTTCACCTGTTGCGGTGTGCAACCCGATCCCACCATATCAATACCAAGTACTCAATGAGCATAGTAAAATTAACAATTAAAATCACGAAAAGCCTTTACGACCAATAATACCAAACTGAACCAAATAGGAAACCTTGTGCAACATGAGGATCTACATAAGTAATACTACACAGCGAGACCAGTACAGAATTTACAACTAGAAGGTGCAAATAAACCAACTTAAGAAAATATTAGGAAATCATGAAACTATGAAAAGATCTTACATCATTAACATGAGAAGACATTGATTAACAGGTAGCAGTTAAGCATGGAAACACATTTAGAGCACATAACGATTAAGACGGGGAAAGAGATAATTAAGGAAAAAAGGAAAAACAGATAATTCGGCGGCGCATAAGCACTGTTCACCTCACATATACGCCGCTCACATGAAATTTACTTAGCACGTAGTCTGAGGGTTCCTAATTTCCTCAAGTCAAGGTTAGACACAACACTTACCTCGCTCCAAGGATCACTCAATGCTCAACCATAATTTTTCCTCTAGAATCCGCCTCCAAACCAATCATATCTAACCATAATTGACTCGATAATATCAAATATTGCTAAAGAAATCAATTACAATGCATAAATTAGAATTTTCAAACTTTCCCCCAAAAAGTCAAATATCGACCCCGGGCCCGCTTGGTCAAAACCTGAGGTTCGGACCAAAATCCGTTTACCCATTCATCCTCGAGTCGGATTATGTAATTAGTTTCGGAATCTGACCTCAAATTGAGGTTAAATTCCCAATTTGTAAAAAAATCCCAATTCTTTCTAAATTCCTAGTTTTCTACAATGGAAGAATAAAGATTAGGGTTAGGATTTAACAATGATGCTAGAAATGGAAGAAAATGAGTTAAAGAATATAAATCTATGAATTGGTGTTGAGTTTTCTCTTCAAAATCGCACCTAAGCCGAGCTCTAATGGAGAGCTTATGAACAAGTTGAAGAATCCCGTTCTTCTTGTCTGTTTTAAATCAGTGGCGTCAGGCCTCCTTCGCGTTCGCGAAGTAGCGACTCAAATAGCCTACGCGTTCGCGAGATACCCTTCGTGTTCGCGAAGTCTTATGCCCACCAGCTACGCGTTTGCGAGCCATGTCCTGCGTTCGCGAAGAGTATAGGTCAATCCCCCTCTCCGAGGTCCCATGCCTACGCGTTCGCGAGAGGCTGGACGCATTCGCGACCCATCCTTCGCGTTCGCGAAGAAGAATTTTCACCCAGACCCAGTTCACTCTTCGCGTTCGCGAGAGTACTTTCGCGAACCAAAGAAGGAAACCAGATGACAGCTGAAGCTGAGGAAAACCAGATTTTTCTAAGTCCAAAACTATCCGTAGCCTATCCGAAATTCACCCAAGCCCTCGGGGCTCCAAACCAATTATGGACACAAGTCCAAAAACCTTATATGAACTCGCTCGCGCGATCAAAACACCAAAATAACGCCTAGAACTAAGAATCGGACATTAAATCAAAGGAATTTTTTATGAAAAATTTAAAACTTCTATTTTCACAACGGAACATCCGAATCACGCCAAACCAACTCCGTTACTCACCAAATTTGACAGATAAATCATAAATATAATAGTGAACATGTACTGAGCTCCGGAACTAAAATACAGATCCGGTATTAACAAGTCCAAATGTCAGTCGATTCTTAAAAATCATTAAACTTTCAAATTTCAACAAAAACTAATAACTCCAGCTAGGGACCTCCAAATTCGGTCCTGAGCATGCTCCCCAGGTCCCAAATTACGATACGGACTCATCGGGACAGTCAAAATATGAATCCGAGTCCGTTTGCTAAATTCTTATTTTTTTCCAGTTTTTAACATATAAGCCTTCCGGAAAAACACTCAGACTGTGCACGCAAATTGAGAAAGGCTAAAATAAGGTATTTAAGGCTTCGAAACACATAAAGATTCTAAAACATAAGATCACCTATCGGGTCATCACATTTAATCACGTAATATCATGGATTACGAAAAAATACAAAAATATTTATTTATGAATTTTGTATAATATATGTAGATACTTTTCATATAGTATATATGAATACATTGATATACGTATTTGCAAAATATATTTAGATGCTCTATTATCTATATTATAAAGAACATTGGATATAAGAGGATTATATATAGTATATTTATAGTATATGGTATATAGTATGTAGTATATAGTATATTTACACTATGTACAATATACAATTTCTATAAGTGTATTGTATATTTACTTAGGTAGAATGTATATTATCTTATGTATATAAGTAATTATTTCATATGTAGAATATATAATATATTTTATTGTTCATTAATGATTAAATATATTATATATCTATACCATTGTATAAGGGGTATACAGTATACTATCAAGTATCAACTATATGCAATACTGTAAAAGTATTATTACTCGATGAACATATATTATATATAGTGTAATCTCTTACCTATTTTTAAATAACAGCCAAATGACATCTTTTAAGAGATGATTTATTGTATTTGAGTTGTACTCCATTTGGTTAAATTATGTTTTAGGGATTTAGAGATTTTAGTTGCAGTCAATTCAGTTAGGCTTAAATTTATGAAATGTAAGGATTTTATTAAAATATGCTAAAATTTTGGTATCCTCATTCACTGTTTTGGTACAGAGAGAGAAGATAGGAGATTTTTTAGGGATACTACCATATTTGTAGGGTGGCTTAACAAAGCTGGAAACTCATTAATTTTTTAAACCATAAATACAGTTGTACAAAACGTAAATCAAATAATAGTATAAAATGATAGGAGAACTGGAAAATGAAAAAGAGAGGGAGTGTACTTTTGTTTATATAATAATTATGTCTTTAACATATATTTTACATACGAGTTCAATTCTTTAATTTTCATACGCCGAACACGTAAAAAAAATCTTTTTAAAAATGGAAGAAAGTGAGATTAGAATCCAATACCCCTTTTTTATTCTGATACCGTATGTAACTATCTAATCTAAAAGACTTTGCCAAATTTTACTAGTAATATTCACAAGCCATTACTATTTTTAAAAAAATTCTCATCCAGTATATTTGGTATGAGTATGGAGTCTCGATTAATTCCGATTCGCGTCGTGTAAGGTTCATAAAGGAAAAAAAAAATACTCTCGATCACTATGTCTTTCATTCACAGTACTCGAACCCGAAACCTCTAATTCAGAATGGAGAGATTATATTTATTCCACCACGAGCGTACTACTAGAATTATGATAGTTAACAGGTAAAGCTTTTGTTAGACAACTTTTTATGGCTGCCGTCAAGTACTATACAGTGTCATTTTCCTTTAAAATTTCACATCCAATATTTGGTACCAGTATCGAGGCCCAAGCAACCCAGATTCGCATTGTGTAAGGCTCGTGAGGAGGAAAGCACTCCCGACTAATACTTCTTTCTTACGGCTCGAACCTGAAACCTCTAATTAAGTATGGAGAAATTATATTCATCCCACCACGATCGTACTGGTAGCATTATAATAGTCAATAGGTATAGCTTTTGTTAGCCTACTTTTAGCAATGCCATCAAGTACTACAGAATATCTATCTTTTTAATTTCCAAAAGCAAGCCATTAGCTTTGCTGAGAAGCATAAATGAATCCAAAAAGATAGCATCAATGCAATCATCATCATCAGTGTCTTCTTGGAAAAGTCTACTTAATTGTTCTATATGAAGTACCACGAATCCCTCTTTTTTTCTTTGATATGATTTCGGAACAAGAAAGCTGGAAAAAAATGGTTTTTAAATTCATAAATAATATTAGAGATTTTTTCGTTTCTATCTTTTTAACCAAAAATGTCTAGGTTTAGTTATTTATCCGACCTAACCAAGTTTTGTCTACAATCCATTATTAATGCCTTCAATCACGGAATTTAGTTACACTATTTTCCTTTTTTTTTTCTCCTCTTCTCTTTCCTTATTTAAGGGTATACGAAAATACTGTGTGACAACAATCAGAAGGAATTGTTGCACACAATCAATACAATAAGCAACGAAAGGAGATGGGTAAAGTGAGTTCACATGGAACGAACAGTAAAATCGAATACCTTAATAATATAATGAAGAAACCAGCTATGAAACTCAACCTAGCTAAATCCTACTTTCATGATCTTGTGCAGGGGCTTGAGCTTCGATTGCTGTCTCTAATTTATATGTTGTGGAGCCCGAAGATGAGGTGGATGACATCAAAGAAGCAGCTATGGAAGATATGAGGTCGGTGATGAGCAGGTGTCAAGACCCAATTTAGGATCATGACCGACACTTAGAAGCAAATGCTCCCGAGTAATTAAGCTTTACTGGTATTCTATAGAAAATCGGATAGAATTTTTCCTATTTTTGGACTATTCCAAAAAATTTTCTGTCACAAATCAACTACCAAACATCCTAATATCAATTCAAACGACAATGACTTTATCAATTAACCAAAATAAATATCTAGCATTAATAATCCATCCACTAAAGAATACTACTTTATCTCCAACTTTGATAAGAATGAGCGATACTCAATATTAGTCTATAATAACAAAAGAATACTCAAGACACTAAAAATAATGATGATGGAGCGACTCTAAGAGTTCAAAGAAAAGACCGTAACAATAAATAAAATATCCGCACACGCGAACAAGTGCGAGGCTCACCAAGATCTATCAACTTGTGCGCTCTAATTAACAAAATCCTCGCCTGCGTCAACTGTTGTCTCTATAAAAAAAAATTAGCGGGGAATGAGTCGCTAGCTCAGTAAGTAATAACACTTAACCATAACCGTTTTTATTGGGGACAAGTCAGAAACATGCTAGTATATTAAACAGAAAATATCATAAGAATGCCCTTTCAGAAACAATAAATAATTTTCAGTCTCATCATGTTTTTCTTGTAGTATAATACAATTAACAATTCAATAATAAGCTCGGTAACCACTGTATGATATCAATATTCACATTTGGGAGGTTTCAATGAACGGATCATGTAATCGGTATAACTGTGGATTTTTTCGCAAGAAGTCAAACATAATGGTAGTCCCTACTCGAGGGAAATCAGTAACGGTATGCTAGTTCTACCTCCCACTAGCGAAGGCTGTAACGACAATCTGTATTTACAAGGTGCACCAGGACTAACGAACCCGCCGTTAACTACGAGATCCTTCAATGTCTGCTCTCATTTATACTTGTCTCTATAATCTGTATACACTCGTAGAAAATATTTCAAAACAATATAGAGCATTTCGATTCTTATCAAATCATATAATTTCATTTCGATAACAGTAAATTCAAGTAACTGTAAAACAGATCTAGTGACAATAGAAATATTTAAAACAACGGTAATCATCTCAAATAACTATTTTGGTATCATGTCGAGTAAAAGATTTGTCCTACATGCAACTCAAAATAATCGGTAACATATTCATATTAAAAATCATGTGTAAATCTTGCAAGTTATGAAAACACAAATTGTGGTAAGATTACTACTCACAGTACTCGTGCCGAAATACCAAATGCTTCACTTCGAGCAATTCGTACAAATTCCTCCAATCAATCTATAATTACATAATATCGATCTCATGTTAATTTTCTTGTTTAGGCTAATTCATAGCTAGTTTAGAATACCCAAATCCTCAGAGTTTTATATTTAGCTCTTAATTCACCGAATTATATTTACCCACGGGATGAGTAATTACTAATTTATCAACTCCAACCTATTCATATAATTTATTACTCCAATTTCATAAAGTTCTATTAATTCTTTAGAAAGAAAATTCTCAATTGTGTGAATGAATTAGTGTAGTTTCTATTATTC
>ML392032.1:2085-13358 GCA_005239525.1 Nicotiana knightiana | reverse complement strand
ATTATTATTATTATTATTATTATTATTATTATTATTATTATTATTATTATTATTATTATTATTATTATTATTATTATTATTATTACGGCTCCTCCTCGTAAGACAACTTTTCATCAATCGGCATAGTAGGTACATCAAGCACCTGAGATGAGTCTGATATATATTTTCTTAGCATTGAGACATGAAACACTGGATGAATAAAAGAAAACTCAGGAGGGAGTGCCAAATGATAAGCCAAGCTCCCACTCAGTCTAGTATCTTATACGGTCCTATAAACCTGGGGCTCAGCTTGCCTCTTTTCCCAAACCCCATCACACCTTTCATAGGAGAGACTCGTAGGAACACTTTGTCTCCAATTGTGAACGCTAAGTCTCTTCTTCTCTTATCCGCATAAGACTTTTGTCTGCTTTGAGCTGTAAGCAATCTCTGTTTGATCAACTGGACTTTGTCCATAGCTTCTTGTACTAAGTCAGGTCCCAATAAATTAGACTCACTAGTTTCAAACCATCTGATAGGAGAACGACATCTTCTACCATACAATGCTTCGTACGGTTCCATTTGAATACTAGACTGGAAGCTATTGTTGTAAGCAAATTCAGCTAAAGGTATATAAGCGTCCCAACTACCCCCAAAATCAAGAATGCAAGCTCTCAATCAACGCAAGTGCATCAAATGAACAGACAGAAAGAATACTTGTAACCACAACATTCAAGGCCTGAGCATCCTGTCTAGTAAATGCAAAAACTCTCGCCTGACCTCTACCAGCATTCCCTTATCCTTGATTCACAGTAGCACGGTCTCTAACACCTCGACCTATATTTCCTGTACCTGTAGCACCTGAAGTATTACGAGTAATCTAAGTAGGTGCAACTGACTGAATAGAAGCCTGGTTGAAATTTCTCGGAGGCTAAGGGCAATCCCTTAAGTGATATCTTAACTGGACACACCGAAAGCACTCTCCCGTTGGAACACGACATTGGCCCAAATGTGATCTACCACAGGTCTAGCAGACTGAATTAATAGCATATATCTACTCAGAATTACGATGTCCAGATGATGATGGCCCCCTGGTACCCTGTCTCTAATGTGGTCTATATGTGGACTGTGAAGACAAGTGTGTCCCTTTCTTAGAACCCTGTTGTTGTTGTCCCTGATTTCCTGCTCTTCGATTTTCACTAAAACCGCCACTAAAAGACCCTCATGTCTTTGCCTTCTTACGTAAATCACTAGTTGCATGCTCATCACGTCCCTTGTTTTCAATATTTCGAGCAAGGTCGACTGCAGCAGAGTAGGATAAAGTCTTTATCTGTGGGGCTACTGCAGTGTATAGACGACCAACCAACCCATCAACAAACCTCTGAACTCGAGCTTCTTCGGAAGGCACTAAGTAAGAAGCATAACTAGCCAACTTACAAAACTTGGTGTTATATGTTGACACATCCATATCTAGAGTCTGAACCAATCTCTCAAAGTCTCTAGCATATTTTTGCATCAGGCTGTCTAGAAGAAAATGATCCAGGAATAGCTTACTGAACCCGGCCCATGTCAGTGGTGCTGCTCCTGCTGGCCTTCTTAGAAATACAGTTTCATACCATGTGTTGGCCATATCCTCTAGCTTGTATGTTGCGAGCTCCATGACTTTCTCACTAGAACATCCAAGAGCACGTAATTCCTTGAGTGTCCCATCCAAGAAACTTTGAGGATCTGCTGAGTTATCAGAACCTATGAATTTTGGTAATTTCAGTTTCAGGAACTCTTGCAGGGATACCTCCTTATTCCTGAAAGTGTGAGTCTGTGCAAGTGTTTGTGTCTATAAAGAAGCCTAAGGAGATGAACTTACACCCTAAGTAGGCACCAATACCTCTAACACATTCAATAACCTTGCCACTGCGTCTACAGGTAAGGCAACAATAAGTACAACAGTTTGCACCGGTGGTGGAGCGTCCTGAACTCCCTGTCCTTGCACTTGATCTGGCATAGCAGCTTGGGGTTGACCCAGGTTCCCAACTTCAGGTTGAGGAGCAGTCTGTCTTCTAGTTTGATGAATCCCAACTTGACCGCCACCCCAGGTAGTACCACGTCCAGCACCATGTCCAGCAGATGAGGGTGTGCGTGTCCTAGCCATCTACGAAAGAAATACTCCAAAGTTAATCTCAAGTTATCTCAATGCACGATCAAAGAATGAAAGAAGGGAAAACATTCCTAGATGTTCAGTAGCCTCAAGATCATAAGTATGGGCGCCTACATACCCATGAACAAGACTCTACTAAACATTTCTCCATGACTCGGGACTTAAAACCCTGGCTCTAATACCAACTTTTTCACGACCCAATTTAGGATCATGACCGACACTTAGGAGCAAGTTCCCCCAAGTAAGCCTCATCGGTATTTTACAGAAAATCGGACAGAGTTTCCTCTGTTTTTGGAATATCCCAACAATTTCTCTGTCTCAAATCAACAACCAAACATCCTAATATCAATTCAAACGACAATGACTTTATCAATTAATCAAAACAAATATCTACCATTAATAGTCCACCCACTAACAACTAAAAATACTACTTGTTGATACCCAATTTTTCCTCAAATTATCTTTAATTTGCATATATACCTTCAAAATCAGACTTTCATAGCAATTGGTATTTTTCTATAATTTTCCCATATTTTTATTTATTTATTTTTAATTTATCCAGTATTTTATTTCTAATAATCAATTACAAAATGCATTACAAATAATTTCAAAACATTTTTAGCTTAATATATCATTTTTTTATCCTACTAGGATTTAATTATTTCACAAATTAGCCAAATTGGCATTATTTGGCCATAATTGCAATGACTTTGCAATTATAGCCTAATTATACATTTTATGCTATTTTTACCAAATAATCAGTCATTTATATTTCTAAATACTAGTTAATCACCTTAATTTCACATATTTAGCCTTAATTTCATTTTTATAATTATTATCTATTTTCATTAATTACTTATCTATTTTTAAACGGGTATTTAACAAATAACCACTTTTAATTCAATTATTCTACCCAGACCCCAACCCAATTAATTGGCCCAAAACATTAGGCCTAGTCTCTAAAGACACCCGACCTAATTCCCCCATTCAATCTGAGCCGTTGATTATTTCAAATCAACGGCCCAGATCAACCTTTACCTAATTTAATCCTAAATGACTACCCCCCATTCTCATTTTCCCCATTCCATTTCTCTCACATTCTCTCTGGTTCTCTCTAGTTTCTCTCTAGAACCTTCCACCTTCCCCTCCCTCCGATGGACTCTGTCCATCTTCTCCGACCATCTCTCTCACCGGAAGCCATGACCTCTCACCATCTCCTAGCCTATGTCTCACCCCACGCCGGCTTGACACTGTCCTGAGGTTCTCAAATGAACCTCGAGCGATTCAACTCCGACCTATTGCCTTTCATGCCGTTTTCCTGCCATCTCCGGTCGTTCGAGTAAGATCTATTACTTTCCGGCTAAACCAGTAACATTTTGGGGTTTTTCCTTATCCTGCTGGGTTCTCTTTGAAACCCTAACTCTTAAAACTCTCCGATTCTTTTAGATCTGTCATAGATCTATGTATGTTACGAGGTTTTTATATGTTTCCTTCAAAAAACCTTACTGTTTCCAAACGTTTCTTCATCTCAAAATTAGGGTTTCATAACCCCTTTTTCAAAACAATTTTTCTTCTGCTTTTTAGTATCATTCTATGATTCTTACTATGTTTTAACAATTTATTTAAAGTTTTCCTTTCGTTTGAGTTATTATGTTGAAAACCCTGGGTTTGTTAGATTCTGAGTCTCTCTTTGACTGATATGTTCGTTTAATCTGTATGAACTCTTGTTTCTCGTGAGCGTTTTAAGTTTCCTACGATTTTACCCTATTTTTCTCATTAGGGTTCTTGATTTTGGCTTCTTCTGCTTATACTTTGGTTGTTGTGTTTAATCCCTCTAGTTGTTACTATTTTTTTAGCTGAATCTCCAATCTTATGTGATTTCTTGCTACTATAATCATTAGGGTTTCTGACTCTTTGATTCTTCCTGTTATATCATGTTTGTTTGTTAATTCCTTTAATCATTTACTGTGTGCTAGTATTGAATTCCTGATTCTATGTGATTTTACTCGAATCTCTGATTTTTCTTTCCTATTGTGTGTTTATTTCGTGTACTCACAGGAATCAGTACTACTCCTGTTTAAACCCCTAATTTCATGTAATTGATACCTCTCATTGATCTTTTGTGATGATTTCCTTACTGATTAAAAACCTTTAAATTATTTCCATGCCTTATTTTGGTCAACTATGCTGTCACACGGATTCTTATATTATTTCCTTAATTAATGTCTTCTGAACCTAGTATCATTGTCTACTTGATTTGGTTTGAAATTATTTCCTTATATGTCATGTGCATAAGAACTTTCCTTAATTGTGTTTACCTATTCTGACCGTTTGAGATTTGGCCCCTTAATTAAGGGAGTACTGGTACTGATTTTTACAACTAATTGATTCCTTGAGTTCATTATTACTAGGCAGTCTAATTATTACCTCATTTGCTACCTGCTTTCAAACTATATGTACTCTCTACTCTTCATTAACAAAGACACGAACACACACACAAGCATACTCATTGCTCTCTCTTACTTTCCTACATATTCTCTCCTGCTTCTCTTATTGGCTATTGGCTACTCAGTCGGCTGAAAGCCAAGACTGAGTAACTTGATGCTCCACTGTTCTATTGCTCTAATACATTGCTGCTCTATTGCTCTGCACACTACTGTCCTATTGCTCTACTTCCCTGCACACTATTGTTGTATTCTCTCACTCTAGACTGTTATGCCTTCTATTTGATTTACAACATCCAAAACAACATGTTTTTATTCGTATTCCACTTTCTCTTATTTCTTTTATGCTTTTACTTATGGTTCTGCTGTTTACCTTGCTATTAGCATGCCTCTTTGCTAGTTTATTGATGTGATTACCCTTCCCTTATTTCAGCATGTCTACTGCTTCTCCTACTTGTTTACTACAAGTCTGTCTTACTCCCTAACCCCGTTACATTATCAACATGTATTCACGATCCCCCTAACTACTAAGTAATCCTGAACTCTTTCCCTGAACTTAATGTGTGAACCCGTTTGGCATCCGTCAATCAAATGCTGTTAAGCTCTTGGCATGAACATTTTGTGATAGAATGTGCTGTGACTGTTTAAGTCCTGTAATACTTTCTCTGATATCTACCAGTGTGCAAAATTTGCTTTCACAAGTGAACAACTTGTCCCCAATTCCCCTTTCCCCTGTTTGTGTTTATGTGTGCTATTTTGATTCTGAGATTGTCTTACTCACCTTCTTTCAAACTAGTTTTCACCAAAGCAAACTCTTATGTCACACTCCAAAACCATTTTCAAACTGTTTTTCAATTCAACTCTATCCAACACTCTCACTATATTCTTAGACCCCTTAGGATCTGCCCCTTTTGTGTGAGCATTGCCTTGGAACCCTGGAGCTCCATCTGAACTTTGACACACGAAGGCTTGCCATTCCACACTGCACTTACTCTATCTTGGCTATGAAATTTGGGTGTGAGCACTGCCTGGGATCCCTTGAGGTCCTTAGGGAACTCTGACCGGATTATGAAAAGGCTGTGAAACATTACTTGGCTTTGATGACATGGAGATCTGGGCCTATTATGTAGGCTCCCTATAGTTAACTTCTTATTTTTCTTCTATTTCAGTTATGTAATTCATATCCCATGGTCTGTAATAATTAATTGTAAACAACTTTGGGGTCGAATACTAAAAATGGGTGGGTGATATGCATGCTATAGTATAATTAAGGGTAGAGACCATGTTTCTAGGTTTATTTTCCCTATGCGCAATAGCAGCCATGTTTAGGTACAACATGCCATGCATTAGATATCATGTCATCATTCATTGCCCTCACTTAGAGATCCTGCCTATAGGACAAATAATTAAGTAAATTGCTATTATGTGATTCTGCTCATATAAACGTGTCCTGAAGCTTTATTTAGAAGTCCTGTCCTAGAATAAATAATGGTAACAAAAACTGCAATCATATCTCATCATGCTATACACTTAGAGATCCTGTTCTAGGTAAACAATGGTTAAAATCTGTCACCTGTGTTATTCCTGAAACTGTGCATAATGTTGTGATTCTATGTGCATTTAGAGATCCTGTTTTAGCAACTGCATATGTATCATTCTGCATTACACATCATGTTATAGGATCGTACTCATTTAACTACACTTAGTCCAAATATAGATATATAAAAGAGTCCTCCTGTTCTAACGAACTGGTAGTTAGTCTCTGAATATTTGCAACACTTAGAACTGCATGCTATAAGGTATAACAACCTGAAATTGTCTTCACAACTGCTACACGCCTAGGCAAGTCTTAGGTAATCAGCCATAAAGAAATAAAACCAGAACTGTCCTTTGTGATTAGTGTTCAACTGTCAGCATGTTTAACACCAGTAGGCAAGCCTGATTAAGACTTCCTCTCCGAGTTATGAACAAATCTGCCTCTTTGTTATTATCATTTAGATATCATGTTTTAGGATCTGAATCAAAAGACTTTAACTATTTTTGATTCATGCTGCTTATTTGCCTTATCTGTGGAGGTACTTGAGCCTTTTCCTGTTTGTATGCTTATCCCCCTTAATTGCAGTCCTATATGTTTCTTGTTCGTCGCTTAGTGTTTTGCCTTTAAACTTGAGGGTCTGCCTAGAACCTCCCTCCTAGGATAGAAGTCCTAAACTCCTCCAAGGACTATCAGGAAGGGACGAGTAACAACATGCAATAGAGGTCGTTGACCAACACTAGCTCTAATTACCTTTACGGGGTGGGAAAGGGTAGATATGGATATGATGACCGGTACGCTAATACCACGTGTAGCCCCTCTTTGAGGAGTGATTACCGGGTATTGTACTGATGTGATCTATATGAAAAACAACCTAGGACTCCCCCTATCCTTTATATGCATGTTTAGATCATAATTGTTTCAAAAAACCTTGCTCAAATATTAAGTATTTTCAAAACTTTTTGTAACATATGTGTGCTTAGACTATGAGTCTTTCAAAACTCTTTACTTGTTTAAACATTAATTTCCTATTTGCTACTTGCTTAAATTCACAAAAGCTATTTGTGCGGGAACCACACTTATGGATCCTGAGGAGTGCCTAACACCTTCCACTTAGGATAATTTCAAGCCCTTACCCTATCTCTGGTTAACAACGTAGATGTAAATGAACCCCTTTTGTTGTCCTAACGCACCTTTAAAAGTCGTTAGGTGGCGACTCTCAAAAACACAAACCCCTTTCCCAAAAGGAAAGATTCTCTCAACTGAATGTCATAAACCCGATCTCCGCGAGGAAAGAGGGGGCGCGACAACATGGTGACTCTACTGGGGACTTTCAGGATTTTACCATTTTCAAATTGCTTTGTGAATTTGTACCTCTTCCCGTTTCCCTTATGTGCAATTACTTGTCTATTTTTTAAGCATTTATTTTTCTTCAAAAGTAACTGACATGTTTCTTTGTTTTCCTTTGTAACCGCTTTAAATCATAACTGTTGTATTTACCGCTTTCCTAACGTGCAAATACACGACAACATGTTTTTAATGCTTATTTATTATTGCATAATCATGCTCAACATTCATACTCCACTCGTGCCAAATAAAATACTATAGCAACGCTTTATGAGTGGTTGCACTCTTCCTATATTATTACCCCTAAATTCGGAAAGGCTTATTTGCGGTAAAACTAGTCGATCAGCGGTGCAGTCGACGGTTTCGTGCCTTTCCCCCTTGAGTTTTCCGCTAGAGGGTACCAGTATAAAACCCCATAGAAACCTTGCTCCGTTATGTTGTTTCATGCATCATGGTCAAACCTAGCCAGGCTAAAGTGTGGTCCGCACGATAGCTTTTAAGATTGCCTTATCCAAAAGTCCACTGGGTTTCCCTAAACCCAAACGGACATCATCACGTTCTGTGCATTTATTTGGAGAACTAAATGCTTGTACGCCAATCATAAGTGTATAAATAGTCGAGTCTGGCGGGAGTAAGGGCCTAACTGTGTTTGTCTTGCAGAATATGAGGCACGAAGTCCTTAGATTCGGCATGGTCAGTAATATCCATCCAAAGCTCCTGAACTGGTGGGAAGGCCTTTCCTCCAGTGATAAGAAACACGTCAAGAAATACCTACTGCTAGGACTGCGTGAACTAGGGAACCTGTTCGATGGGATCAAGGGTGCCGAATCTGGGGAAGTCCTTCTGGGACCAAGTAGGATAGGATTTCCTTTTTTTTCGTTTTTATCAATGTAATAAGGCCAATGGCCATTAGTGACTTTATTTCCTACTTACTATTTTAGTGTCGTTTTGGATTTGTCTATTTCTACATTAATGANTTCTCCAAATCAATTTGTCGCTAGGCCTACCTCGGGCACAAAAGAGGTCCCCAAATTAGGACGCGCTTTACATTCCCGCACTATGTGTTTAAATACCGCAATACTTTTCATAATCCTCGTTGACTTGGCTACCTTTTGTTTTTGTTTTCCTCTTTCTTTATTTGTTTATTCCCCTCCCCTAAAGGTTAGTTCGTGCACTCTGGCATCATCATCCTATCTTACAAGATCCAGGGGCCCTCCACCCTCTCCTCCTCTTAGTCCTCCCAAAGGCAAGAACAAAGGCAAAAAGAAAATGGAACATTCAGGCAACATCAGAAATGAGAATGTGGTTGAACGGGTAGAGGCCACTGATGGCCAGGGTATTCGGATTCAGAATGAAACTGTGTCGCAGCTGGAACGAAAGTTGTCAAAGTTTCAAGAAGAGCTTGATCAAGTTCGGAATCTGGCAAACCTGTCATTCTCCCTCAACGTCCCAGATGTCAACATCCAGAATCCTACACCTCCTCAAAACATCTCAAAGCAGCAAAATCATCCCGCAGCTCATCGTCACACCACCCCACCAAAGAACCAAACTCTTCCAGCACAATGCAATGCCTGCCATACTCCAAATAACACTCCACTGCTTATCCCAGAACCTTAGAACTCCACAAATGACCATTTCCACACTCATGTGCCAGGCCACCATAACAATCCCATCTACATGGAGACTATGCCACACTTCACTCCCCCTATAACATACACACCTGGGTCTGACGAAAAGGACCTGCTTATCAATAACTTGGCCGAGGAACTTAGGAAGCTGACCAGTCGGGTTCAAAGAGTCAAGGGAATCAAGGGAGTCAAAGGGTTGAACTATGAAGACCTCTGCATACAACCCGATGTCGAACTGCCCGAGGGATACAAACCTCCTAAGTTTGAAATGTTTGTTGGTACAGGTTATCCAAGGGTCCATCCGAGAACTTATTGTGACAATATGGTTAGAGTAGGGAAGGATGAAAGGATCTGCATGAAGCTGTTCATAAGGAGCTTGAAAGGAGATGCGTTGTCTTGGTACATCAGCCAAGATCCCAAGAAATGGTCGAATTGGGTGAGCATGGCATCTGACTTTATGGACAGATTCAAGTTCAACACAGAGAACGCACCAGACGTGTTCTATATTCAGAATTTGAAAAAAGAAGCCCACAGAGACATTTCGCGAGTACGCTACTCGTTGGAGGTCCGAAGCTGCCAAGGTCAGGCCCGCCTTAGAAGAGGAGCAGATGAACAAGTTCTTTGTCCGGGCCCAGGACCCGCAGTACTATGAACGGTTGATGATGATTGAGAACCACAAGTNTACAACCAGACTCCTCAGTACGAGTCCCCGGTGGAAAATGAAAAGCCTACCCAGACAGTTGAGCCAGATGAGATGGCCAGGAAGATGAAAAGTCTTGAACAAAACATAAAGAACATGCAAGGACTAGGCGGTCACACAAGTGTATCTTTCAGTGATCTATGCATGTTCCCTCACATTCATTTTCCGCCAGGTTCAAGACCCCAAAATTTGAGAGGTATGATGGACACGGCGACCCCATCGCCCACTTGAAAATGTACTGCAACCAGGTGAGGGGTGCAGGTGGAAAAGAAGAATTGCTGATGGCTTATTTTGGGGAAAGTCTTGCGGGGGTAGCCTCAGAATGGTTCATCGACCAAGATATCTCTCATTGGCATGTTTGGGACGACATGGCCCAGGCCTTCATCAAACAATTCCAGTACAACATAGATATTGCACCAGATCGCAATTCCCTGTCTAATATGAAGAAGAAGCCGACTGAAAGCTTTAGGGAGTATGCAATCAAGTGGAGGGAGCAAGCGGCTAGAGTCAAGCCACCCATGGATAACCATGAGTTGATCGCTGTTTTTCTGGAGGCCCAAGAGCCTGATTACTTTCAGAACATGATGTCCGCAATGGGTAGACCTTTTGCAGAGGCAATCAAAATAGGGGAAATGGTCGAAAATGGCCTCAAGACTGGCAGAATTGTAAGTCAAGCTGCTCTCAAAGCCACTACTCAAGCTATCCAAAATGGGTCGGGAAGTTTTGCAAATAAGAAGAAGAGAGATGAGGGGTCCATGATGACTTCAGGATCCAGGGAAGTTCAAAGGGGGGCACCGCACCCTTATGTGCAAGTTCAGCAGGGTCAATCCAGCTACCCTCGACATTATTATCCTCCGCCAATTCCTCAATACCCTGTGGGCCCACCACAGTACACAGTGTTCAATGCTCAGTCTTATGCCCGGCCTCCCAATCAGCAAGTACGGGCACCAGCTCCAAGGATCCCCCGACCTCAGCAGCAAAATTTTTGGGCACCCTACAATGCTCGTCCCAGGCAGGATTATGGTCGAGAGAAAAGGCCGGCAGAAAAATTTACCCCATTGGCTGAATCATACTCTAGTTTATTCCAGAAGCTGAAGCAAAAAGGCGTGATTGGACCCATCTCTCCCCACCATATGCATCCTGATTCACATGGATTTCAAGCAAATTCTAGATGTGAATATCATTCAGGGGCCCCGGTGCATAGCACTGATGACTGCTGGGCTCTGAAAAGAGCCATAGAAAGACTAATTGCTGAAAAAATAATTGTGGTGGCAAATGACGAGGACCCTCCTAATGTGACCAACAACCCCTTGCCAGTACACAATGGTGTCCACTTTGTGTGAATGATTGACTGAGATCAAGAATACAAGCCGGCTGGTCGAGTGGAAATGACATCAGGAACCATTCAAGAAGGAACGAGTCTAAAAGTAAGTCCAAGCCGAGATGCGCCATTGATTGTGAAAGGCGCCCAAATCTCAGAGAAGGAAAT
>ML392029.1:2153-23743 GCA_005239525.1 Nicotiana knightiana | reverse complement strand
ACCTAAATGACCACTTTTGGGCCGGGATGTTGTCCACACAAAGGAATGCATGATTTCTTTGATAGATTTATCACCCGCCAAAGCACTTCGAAGCTATTTGTTCAGCAATATGAGTTAGCCATAAGATCTAATTTCGAGAAAGAATTGCAAGCTAAATATAGGTCAAAGTGCTTTTAACCAAAATGTTTGTCTGAATTCGCATGGGAGGAAAAACTTCAAGCATGTTATACTCATGAAGTGTTTGAATGTTTTCAATTACAGTTAAAGAAAATGTTCCATTGTGAAATCAGCACCCCTGTAGATAATCAAGCAAACCCTGGAGTGGAGAAATATATTATAACAGATTCTTCGCTAAGGAGTTTTAATACTAGAGATCCATTTGTATTCACGGTTGAATATACACCTATTGGCGAATATCTAAGTTGTAGCTGCAAGTGGTTTGAAACAAGAGGTATTGTCACGACCCGAATTCCCAACCTTGGGTATCGTGATAGCGACTAACATCACACTTGCTAGGCAAGACAATGTTAGAATTCGATTAGCTATATTCCTTTGATTATTTTCTTCCACCCAATAAAACAAATTTAGAGTAAATTAAATCTAATGATTTACGGCAAATAACATTCTAAAAATAAAATGATAAACAAATAAATAAACCGAGCCACAAACTAAATATATATAACTTAGACTACCCAGGGTCTGGTGTCACAATTCATGAACTTCTAAGAATACTACAAATAACGAGCTGAAAGAAAATAATATATCTGTTTTTAGTAGAATAGAAAAATCTCTATAAACTAAGAGAAGACTCCAGGAATCTACGAACGCCGACAGATATACCTCGTGTCTCTGAATGATGAATGACCGCTACTAAAATTCCTAACACTGGCCAGTACCTGGATCTGCACAAAAGAGTGCAAAGTGTAGTATCAGTACAAGCGACCCCATGTACTGAGTAAGTGCCGAGCCTAACCTCGACGAAGTAGTGACGAGGCTATGGCGGGGCATTCACAATATAATCTATGAACAATATAAAATAAAGCAAATAGAAAATTCTAAAATAAAGAAACAATAACTGTAGCAACAATTTAAAATAACTCAGTCAACTTTTCCAGGTCTCAGCTATAACCAATTGTCACGTAACTTTCCAAATTTTCAAACTTTCACTTAAAGATAAAAGTGGTGCAAAATATGAAAAATAGTGAAGTAAACAAGTATCCAAAATTATTGCTCCTCCCTATATATATACCACCCTTATTGCTCTTGTTGCAGCGTGCAACCCAGTCCCACCTGTCCAACCTTATTACTCCTTATTGCGGCATGCTACCCGCTCCCACCAAACATATCATATCAGTTTATTTATGAAAACTCTCACAATTTAGGCCAAGCCTTTCACACCATTTTTGTCTCAACAAATATGAACAAGTAAGTGTATTTTCTCATAAACTTCATCAATATGATCTAAAAATGAAACCAACAGGAATATATATATTTCGTAAATAATGTCAACCCGGCTCAACCTTTATGTACAACAATGAAACCAAGGGAACAACCAACACTTTCCCAAAATAATTGAACCAAGACATATAAACAAGTCAACAAAACCAAGTAGTCATAAAAACATCAAAAATCATGAAACAATTAAGCCATGAATCAAATAAATTAGAAACGGGGAAAGGATCATGCTGAACAGATAATTTGGTGTTGCATAGATACTCGTCACCTCACCTATACATCACACACATGCCAATTCACATAGAAATTAAGTTGGGGATTCCTATTCCCTAAAGTCAAGCTTAAACCAAGCAGTTACCTGAAATTTGGAGGCCTCTCATTGCTCAATTATAGCTTTTCCTTTGGAATTCACCTCCAATACACTCGAATCTAATCATTATTAACTTAATACCATTAATTAATGCTAAAGGAACTAATTTTACTGAAAATTATAATTTTTCCTAAGTTTTCTCAAAAAAAGTTAAAACCCGACCCTGGGCCCGCTTGGTCCAAACTCGGGGTTCAGAACAAATTACGTTTACCCATTCACCCCTGAACCCGAATATGCAATTAGTTTCGAAATCCGACCTTAATTTGAGGTAAAGATTCGATTTTTAGAAAATTCCCTAATTCTACCCAAACCCTCAATTTTTACAATGAAAACTCTTCATTTTTATTTAATAAGTGATGAAAAACATTGGATACTCGACTACACCGTCTACAATATAATTCCTCATAGGGAGCCATTTGGATGCTCGACTGATAACTATTATTGTAGGCAAACTTTGCTAATGGCAAGAACTGATCCCAAGAACCTCCAAAGTCAATAACACAAGCGCGGAGCAAATCCTATTAAATCTGAATAGTACTCTCGGACTGCCTATCCGTCTGAGGATGAAATGCAGTGCTCAACTCAACTCGGGTACCCATCTCTCGCTGAACTGCCCTCCAAAAGTGTGAGGTAAACTGCGTACCTCGATCAGAAATGATAGACACGGGCACACAGTGAAGGTGAATAATCTCTCGAATATATATCTCTGCCAACCGCCCCGAAGTGTAAGTACTTGCCACTGGAATGAAATGTGTTGATTTAGTCAGCCTATCCACAATAACCCAAAAATCGTTGAACTTCCTCTGAGTCCGTGGGAGTCTATTAATGAAGTCCATAATGATACGCTCCCACTTCCACTTAGGAATCTCTATCTGTTGAAGAAACCACCGGGTTTTTGATGCTCATACTTCACCTTTTGGTAATTCAAACAACGAGCCACATAAGCAACATTATCCTTCTTCATTCTTCGCCACCAGTAGTGCTGTCGCAGGTCCTGGTACATCTTGGCAGCACTCGAGTGAAAAGAATACTTACAACTATGAGCTTCTTCAAGAATCAACTCACGAAGGCCATCAATATACGACCCTGCATCCTCAAAACACCATCATCTCCAACTGTAACCTTCTTGGAACCACGGTGCCGAACTGTGTCCCTAAGGATCATGAAGTGCAGGTCATCATCCTGCTGATCTCGGATACGCTCGAATAAGGAAGACCTAGCAACTGTACAAGCTAGAACATGGCTGGGATAAATATCCAACCTCACGAACTGATTAGCCAACGTTTGAATATCTGAAGCTAATGGTCTCTCACAAACTGGAGAACATTCAAGTCTGCCAATACTTACTGCTTTCCTACTCAATGCATCGGCCACCACATTGGTCTTTCCCGGATGATACAATGTAGTGACGTCATAATCTTTCAATAACTCTAACCATCTCCTCTATCTCAAATTAAGATCCTTTTGCTTGAAAAAGTACTAGAGGCTAAGATGATCTGTGTAAAGCTCACATGGCACGCCATAAAGATAATGCCTCCATATTTTCAATGCATGAACAATGGCTGCTAACTTTAAGTCATGGACAGGATAATTCTTCTCATGAATCTTTAACTGCTGAGACACATATCCTATCACCCTGCCATCCTGCATCAATACTGCTCCAAGCCCAACACGGGAAGCATCACAATATATCGTGAAAGGTCCTGAACTTTATGGTAACACCAATACCGGTGCTGAAGTCAAGGTTGCCTTGAGCTTCTGAATTCTCGTCTCACACTAATCCGACTATTGAAATGGACACCCTTCTGAGTCAATCTCGTCATCGGGGCTGCTATAGATGAGAACCCCTCCACAAAACGATGGTAGTATCCCGCCAAACCCATGAAGCTCCTGATATCTGTCGCTGAAGTGGGTCTAGGCCAGTTCTTGACTGCCTCTATCTTCTTAGAATCTACCTGAATACTCGTTGCTGATAAGACGTGACCCAAGAAAGCTACTGAATCTAACAAGAATTAACACTTTGAAAATTTTTCATACAATTGATTATCCCTCAAGTTCTGTAGTGCTATACGGAGGTGATATTCATGCTCCTCCCGACTGTGGGAGTATATAAGAATATCATCAATGAATACAATTTCGAATGAATCTAGATAAGGATTAAAAACTCGATTCATTACATCCATAAAGGCTACTGGGGCATTAGTCAAGCCAAAAGACATCACCAAAAATTCGTAGTGCCCATACCTTGTCTGAAAGGCTGTTTTAGGAACATCGGACGCCCTAATATTCAACTGATGGTAGCCCGATCTCAGATCAATATTTTAAAACAAACTGGCACCCTGAAGCTGATCAAATAAATTATCAATTCTCGGCAACGGATACTTATTTTTGATAGTAACTTAATTCAACTGCCGGTAATCTATACACATCCTCATCGATCCATCCTTCTTCTTTACGAACAAAACCGGTGCACCCCAGAGTGAGACACTACGCCTGAAGAAACCCTTATCAAGCAGGTCTTGCAACTATTTTTTCAATTCTTTCAATTCTAGTGGGGCCATCCGGTATGGAGGAATATAAATGAGCTGAGTGCTCGGAGCAACATCAACACAAAAATTGATATCCCTGTCAGGTTGCATCCCCGACATGTCTGTAGGAAACACTTCAGGAAACTCCTGAACAATATGCACTGACTCTATTGAAGAAATCTCGGCATCAAAATCACGGATATGAGCCAATTAAGCAAAACATCCTTTCTCAACCATAGACGAGCCTTGGAATAAGAATCACTCTGCTAGGGGAATGACCAGGAGTCCCTTTTCCATT
This sequence comes from Nicotiana knightiana, assembly GCA_005239525.1. Lineage (NCBI taxonomy): Eukaryota > Viridiplantae > Streptophyta > Magnoliopsida > Solanales > Solanaceae > Nicotiana > Nicotiana knightiana. Next base: position 19,092 of record ML392029.1, on the reverse strand, counting down.
CTAACTGGGGCAATCCCGACAAAGCTAAAGTAAATGTCTTAGCGTGACAGTCCAATATGGCATAATAAGGTGACAACCAATCAATGCCCAATATGACATCAAAATCGACCATGTCAAGAAGCAAAAGGTCTACACTAGTTTCAAGACCCTCGATAATGACTACACACGAACGATATACACAATCTACAATAATAGCATCCCCCACAGGCGTAGACACACTCAAGGAATTGCGGGGTACAACCAAAACGAGGCAAAATAGGATGACGTATAAGAATAAGTAGACCTTGGATCAAAAAAGCTGAAGCATTTCTAATGCAAACTGAGATGATACCTGTAATGACAGCATCAAAGGACTCCGCCTCAGGCCTGTCTGGGAATGCATATAATCGGGGGTGGGCCTCGCCACCCTGAACTACGTCTCTAGGAAGACCTCTGACAGGCGGACCTCCACGTGTAGCAGGCTGGCCTCCACCTCTAGCAACCTGACCCCTACCCCTTGTTGGTTGGGCAGCTGGTGCCAGAACTATGGCACGAGAACCCTGGTACCGATGCTGATTACCAAGAAATTTTGGGCAAGCTCTTCGATTATGCCCATATTCACCACACTCAAAAAATCCCTCTTGATATGAAGATTGACCCTGACGAGCCGGCTAAACACGATAATAACTCTGCACAGGACATGCTCTGATAGGAGCTGAAGGTGTATTGTAGACTGGCTGAACAGAAGGAGGCATATAAGAACCACGACCCCCCAAAGTACCATGTGAAGCCTGAAGTGCTGAATGAAATGGCCGGGAAGACTGGCCTCTGATAAATGACATCCCGCCTCCAGATGAGGCATTATTGAAACCACCGGAATGGAGAGTCTCTTGCCAGACCCCTGACCTCCCATCCCGAGAACCGACTCAACTCTCCTAGCCACGTTAGCTACATCCTAAACAGAAATATCGGTCCCTGCCTCCTTGGTTATCTTCAACCTGATGGGTTGACTAAGGCCCTCAAAAAACCGTCTGACCCTCTCTCTCTCTCTCTGTGGGCAACAAGAGAATATCATGTCTAGCCAACTCCACAAAATGATTCTCATACTGAGTGACGGTCATTTTCCCTTCTAAAGTCAGTCAAACTGACTACGCTTCTCCTCTCAAGTAGTAATAGGCAAAAACTTCTCCAAAAAGAGGTGATAAAACTGATCCCAAGTCAAGGTAGGTGACCCAACTGGTCTAGTCAACAAATAGTCCTCCACCATTTCTTGGCGAAAGCAATCATCCGAAAAGCAGTGAAATCGACCCCATTGGTCTCCAAAATACCGATATTACGCAATACCTCATGACAACTATCCATATATTCATGAGGATCCTCTGAAGTCTCACCACTGAAATGCTCATGAAATAGCTTAATGAACCTGTCTACTCTCCACAAGGCATCGGTGGACATAGCTGCCCCATCAACGGACGACACTAGAGCAACTGGCTGAATTACCCCAACTGCATTGGCTGCTGAGGTCTGAACCTGAGGAGTAGTCTAAACTGGAGTGTGTGTAGCAGGATTTTGGGCCCCTCATATAGCCTGAGATGCGGCTTCTGCAACAGGGAGGGTGCTAGTCTGGGCCACACTCTCCATAATGCCCACTAAACAAACCAAAGCGTCCTGAAGTACCGGGATAGTAATAAACCCCTCTGGAACCTGAGCTGGTCCCGCTGGAGTGGCCTGAGCTGGAACCCCCCATCAATCTGAATCTGGGCTCCACAGCTGGGGCTGAACTATAAGCAACGGGTTGAGTCCTGCCCCTGCCTCGGCCATTGACGTGGCCTCGGCCTCTGCCCCTAATAGGAGCCAGTGCTGCTAGAAGACCGTATTGTTGGTTAGGGGAACAAGAAGCATGTGTTCTCTCCATCTGCGAGAGAGTAGAAGAGTTCAATAGGTATTTGAGATAAAAAGAATCCCACGAGAGAATAGAAATAAAAAGATGGAATTGTATCCTAACTCGATAGCCTCTGCGAGATAACTACAGATGTCTCCGTACCGATCCTTTAGACTCTATTAAGCTTATTCGTGAATTGTGAGACCTATGAAACCTAGTGCTGTNCCTAAATTATCTGATTATTTACATATTTTAAAACTTATTGTGCATTTTAGCCTTTTTCACTTTTTAGCCACTTTTAACATTTATGAACTTATCTTGAGAACAAGTCACGGTGGTGTGCACTTGTCATTTTTAAACACATTATAATTATGCCACGTGAAATGCACCCGTAATTATAACATGCGATTTTTATTCTAATTTGAAGTTGAAGACGGAGACATGAGTTGTCGCACCTGAGTGTAGATTACGTAGTCAAGACTATGGTCATGACGGTTTTATACTGCCTATTTGAGGCGATATTTGATTCTTCCATATCTTTTCTACTTGAAAGAGCATTCTGATTTTAAGATCAATTAGGAATTATAGATTTAATCTTACATAAATCACGATGGCGCGCATTTGTTATTTTTGAGCACACAGCAAACACGTCACATGAAATGCACCCGTGCTTTCTATGTGTGTTTTTATTAATTGTTTAGAGTTGGGGGTCGGGGGCATGAGTTGCCTCTCCCGAGTGTAGGTTATGGTAATTCGAAAGGGTACTTGATATATTGCCAAATTTCAAACTAAAGGTATCTTTCTACGTAGGGGGAGGGATTACCTAAAAATGAAATTCATTAGTCTAAAAGACAACATATTTCGGGCTATGGCCATATTTTAGCCCCAATTAATCACGTTAGGCCATCCTAGTTTGGCTGTTTTTGTAAGAAGACTACCAGCTAGGAAAATCCAATTCTTAATCAAATCCTAAAGATCTTCTCTTTCTAGTTTGGTAAATGATAAAAGTGTGTTAATCACGTGTAGTTATACATACACCTATAAGAATTATAGACACATAACTACATTATTCGCTGGTCTCACTTCAAATTGATAAGCTAAAATTACTTTATTTTTATGGAACTTTGTAATTTCTAACGAAGAACATAGCACATACAGTTTTACCAATTCTCATTTAACAGTTCTTGTCAATTTTTAGATAGCCTAATCACATGCTTCAAGGTTCAGAAGTGTTCACACGTCGATTTCAGCAAATTTACAGGATACGACATGAACAAAAACATAATCTACTAAATCCACTTATATTGAAACAACTGAATTTTGAAATAACCACTTGTAAAAATCCAAATGTTTTATGAAAGGTTTCATGTGGACTGATTTGAACACCAACTCCTTTTTTTTCGATTAAACACCTATTTTTATCTTTGAACTACTATTTAGAGAAAAAAAATATAGATTCAAAGTTCCAGGAAAATCGCCTCACAATTTAGTTTGAGCACTATCAGTTGAAAGGCTAAAAAATGAATGTACAGTCCAGTCCCTTAAATTACAAGATTCCGAAGTGCATAAATGAGCGAATTATAGTTTTTCTGAAGCGAATATGCAGCTTCTGTAAAATACGTTTTTATGAATATCAAAGCAAAACTAAAAATGGAAATCCTAAATAGCTGCTCCACATATGGATTCTTCGTACTGTACATTTGCAGCCCTCTTTTTGTAATTTGTAGAACATACAAACTCATTAAGTGTTAATCACTCACCAGACCAAACATGACCATGAAAGGAGGTCAAGTTTAAACATGATGATGCTATGGTAAACTACACTAACAAAACAAAATTATTTATGCATTCTCTTGGGGTAAACCTGACCATGAATGTGTCAGATTTTAATCCCATAATTTCAATATTAACCTAAGTCTAAATCCATATGGAGACCTGCTTACTGAGTCTTTTCAATGAACAAGGAACACAAGTAAGAGCACCTTTTATCATTAATCTAAGATTCTAAGTCCAACACTTGACTATTTGGACAGTGTTGGGGATATATCTTTGAGTGTTGTCAAAAGATGAATCTAATCATGAAGGAGGTTAGATTCACTCCTTAATGACGTTCTTAGAAGAGCAAAGCATGTTCAGACCTTTTCTGGGCTAAGTCTGGCCATAAAAAGGGCCAGATTCAGCTCCATAGACCTCATCTTTTATTCCTCGTGACAATTATACTATAATTTTGACTTTTTAGGCTTTTATAGAGACATAATCTGATCATTTTAAGAGATTCAGATTCTTTACTCTAGGAGGCCTTTTGACTACTTATTTTATGCCCTAGCAGAGGTAACTTCATGGACATGCTACTGTTTATGCACTATTGTGGGGTGAATTTGACCATTGGAAGGTCAAACTCATCTACCCTAGTGCTAATACTAACCTACCTAGAGACTTGCTTGTTGAATCTCTTTATTGACCAAAGAGACTCAATTGAAAGCATAGTTTCTGCACATTTATAGAAAGAACCTGACCATAGAGGAGGTCAGATTCTACAACATAGTGCAACTATTTCACTAATGGACTGACATGAGACTGATGTCCCATAATACTCAATGCATTTTTAACCAACTTGAAATCAAAACAGATTAATCTTAAGAATTTAGATATTACAACATACATTCAGATTCCTTAACATCTTATCACTTAAATATTGCTTCAAATTCATATACAAAAAAAAAAGGAAAGAAGATTTAGCCGTGACATAATCTCAGAGAAGAAATAACAAGAATCAAACATTCAGCATCAAACTAACAACAGATTCTGAGTATAACAACTTCATTTAAGTTCATTGTTACATACCTCTTTTGGAAGAAAAAATAACCAAGATCCTGACCAAATAAAGGTCAGGTAGACAATAAAAGCTAAGGAGAGACAGATTCAGCAGCAATGTAAGCAGCACAAACCAGAAACCCAGTAACAACCCAAACCAGAGGAATTTCAGAAGAGTCAAAAGCAAAACCAAAGCAGAGCACCAACTAAGAAGACCCCAGAAAGAAACAACCCCAAGAGTTCTTGAGAAAAAAAAGATCTCCTCCTACTGATTTGTTTTGGACCTTTTGAATAAAGAACTGTTCTGATTTTTTGTTTCTAGTGTTCAGTAAAGTAAAAAATAGTTTTTAGAGGGTAGAATGAATTTTCAGAGTGTCCAAAATCTAAAAACAGAAAATCCTCCCCCTCTAAAGGGAAGGGGGTCTTATTTATAGACTATTTGGGAATGATGTATCCCATGGTATATTCCCATTTCTGAAGCTGAAATAGTACACAGGGCAGCTGTCACCCTTATCCTTTGGGACAGCTGCCCCTATTCTAGAACTATCTTACCCATTAAAAGACTCCCTTACCCTTAAAATCTGACTTCCTTAATATATGATTCCTCATGTACCCCTTTGAAGCCCCTATATTTACTATTAGGTAACCAGGGTTACTTACTTGGGTTACTATTTAACTATGGTTAACTGACACTAGTTATGCCCTTTAGGTGACAACTAGTTGTTCTTTAACTAAGGTTGAGTTAATTAATGAAAGGTTAATTGATTAAATGCCTAGAGTTAGTTTCATACTACTTACTTAGGTTTAAATCAATTAATTAAAATAAGCCAATTAGTTTTGACTTCTTAAATTAAGTTATTTGATTTAGNCTTTGGACTTAGTTAGTTGTTTAAGAGACTATTAGACTAGGTTAATCTATTACACAAGTGATTATGGGAAATTATTGTTAACTAACTTAGTCTTGATAAGTCTAGGTTAAATCATGACCAAATATTGTTTTAGAACTGAGTTTTTAGCCTAACTGGTTTCTTAGTTTTCTAATTATCAACTGATTTTTTTTTTTAGGATGTTGGTTGATTTGTTTAGACTTAGTCAGTGTTCTTGTATTAAAGTGTTTAAGTTTTTCACTTGAGCCTAGGGGGAATTAGTTTGTTTAAGTTACTTGAATAATACAATCTAAACTGAGAGTCGCCATTTAACCCATGATTAACTGGAGGTTAACAACTAATTGAGACTAATAATAGAGGCAGCAAAAATCAAAGTTAAAACAAACGATGACCTCAAACAAAACATGAACAAAACAACAAAACATGAACAAAACAACTAATAGGGGCTGTTTTTACTAACAAAACATTTTAAACTATGAATTCAGGGATTTAATCGATCAGTTGTTCATGCTCGTTTATTGACAGAATTTAACAAGATAGAAATGTCCAGAAATTAGCAGAGAAAGGAAATAAAAACTTAGTGCTAATCTTGGTCATACAAATTATTAGACTTGAACAGTTAAATCATACAAAAAATGGTGGTAAAGAAAACCTAAACTAAATGCATTTGGGACTTTAAACTAAACAATGAAAAGCATGAACAGATCAAAGAAGAAGAAAAAGAAATCAAAGGAAGACAGTGAATAACTAAGGCCTATTTATGCTATCAATCAAGAAACAACAGAAAGGAAGTGGAGGATACCAGTTTGACGGGTTTGGACGAACTACGGCGACTAGCCGGAGTTTGGCCGGACTACGGCGACCTCCAAAAGTGACCCTTACTCACATGAATCGACGGCTCTCGTCGAGAACCATCGACTCATGTAAGTTTGAGTCACAGAGTCGCTTGGGATCATCTTCAGCATGTTCTAGGGTTTTGACTGTTTCCTAGATCTTGAATTACTCTTAACTGGATGGTTATTTGGGGAAATTGATAGTGGGAGGTGATTGTGGGAAGGGGGAGGATCATCTGGTGCGAGTTTCGGGTTGTTTGGAGAAGCTCCGCCGCCGGAGGCGATTTCCGGTCGGCGGAGGACGGCGGCTAGGGTTTGGTCTCTTAGAGAAGATAGAGACGGTGGGGAAAGGGGGGTGTAGGACTTTGAACTGAACTGGGGTATGGGTGTGTTTGAAACAGTTAAATACTTATTAGGGGTTAGTTCCGGACCGTTGGATCAAAATTATCCAACGGCTGAGGGGAAAGGAAAGCTAAACGGCGTCGTTTGGGTAGTGTAGGGGCAGGCCGGGTAAGAGGTTGGGTTTTGGGCCTGGGTTGTCTGGTGTTAGGGAGAAGGTAGTTTGGGCCTNTTAAAAAATGAATGAATTAATCATTAAATCTACATTGTGTCAAATAATCAACATTTTTGTTGTTATTTATTTCAATCGATCACAAGTAATATATTGATTAACTCTAGTTTAAATTTTAATTACTGAGTAAATTAAAGGTTGAAATTTCTAGTTAAAAAAAAATGTGATTATTTAGAGAATAATTTTCCGTAAAAAAAATGATTGAAGTCATGCACCGAATCATGCGACTTTAAATCATTTATAAACTTTAAAAGACTAATTGTGACTTATGTAATGCCGATAATTCACACACAGACATTGAAATTCAACAAGGTTCATAATCATTAATTAATTTATTGAATTTTGTAGGAACATATAGTAGGTTAAAAATTACATGCTCACACCACTTAAGCATTTTTATACTTATTTTGTTATCTGGACGCCGTGTGCGTGAGGTGACGAGGGCGTACACGGGTCATTGTCGCTAAAATTCCACTTTTCCTTCCATGCAATCACTCATTTTCATTCCTATATTATTGTTTCCTGTCTTAACTGAGTAGTTAGCCTGAGAATAAGCATGCCTACCAGTCCTTACTTGATTTCCTCTTATTTGCTATTAGTTGCACCATGCTTAGGTAGTTTTACTTTATTCTTTCCTGATGTTTTTCCTGAACTGTTTAATTAAGTCGTATCTGACATACTTCTGCATTGCATATTTAAATTGGGACTATGGACCGACATCATGGAGCTTTCCCCCTTTACTGTATTCTATATTTAAATTGGGACTACAAACCAAGATCTTGGAGCTTTCCCCATGTACTGCATTGCATATTTAATTAGGACTACAGACGGAGATCCAGGAGCTTTCCCTCTGTACTGCATAATNGTTGAGATATGATGTGTTGAGCCGAGGGCTCTCTTTCAGTTATTAATTCTTCCAGTTTCCATTAATCCTGTTTATCATTGCTTATCTATATTTCACTGTTTAAGTTTATAACTGACTTGTTTTAAGACTCAGTAGAGCCTCAACCTGACCTCGTCACTACTTGACTGGGGTTAGGCTCGAAACTTACTGAGTACCGAATCTGGAGTACTCACGCCCTTTTCCTGCGCATGTTTTTCCCATGTGTAGATCAAGATACCAACACATAGCACTGTAGCTAGGAGTACCCTAGTAGCTGTTCAGTAGACCGCGAGGTAATTCTGCCGCGTCCGCAGAATCTCATGAGTCCCCTTCCACTCAAGTATAGATATAGGAGATATATAGATACATTTTACTTATTCCTTTATATAGAGCTATAGTAGTTCGGAGTTTGTGACTTTGTTACGTTCCATGTTTTGGGAAAGTAAAAGCTGTAAAATGCCGAGCGGCAAAAATTTATTGTATTGCTTCTTCGTTACTGTTTCTATTATTGTTTTGTCTTATTTTCTCCAAATTTTAGGCTTACCTAGTTGTAAAGACTAGGTGTCGTCACAAGACCGTTCGGAGGGTAATTCGGGTCGTGATAACATCGTTGCGATTAATATTTATAATATAGTCATTTATATAATTTAATTCATTAAGGCCATACGTATCGGCCAATGGCAACCATATAAGTCTACCGACTAAGGTTGTAGTAGTCATATGACCTATGCTAATTGCATCGTTGCGATTCATAGTTATATTATAGCCATTTATATAATTTCATGCATTAAGGTCATACGTATCGGCCAATGGCAACCATATAAATCCACCGACTAAGGTTGTAGTAGTCATATGACCTCTGCTAATTACATCGTTGCGATTCATAGTTATATTATAGCCGTTTATATAATTTCATACATTAAGGTCATACGTATCGGCCAATGGCAACCATATAAGTCCACCGACTAAGGTTGTAGTAGTCATATGACCTATGCTAATTACATCGTTGCGATTCATAGTTATATTATAGCCGTTTATATAATTTCATTAATTAAGGCCATACGTATTGGCCAATGGCCACCATATAAGTCCACCGACTAAGGTTGTAGTAGTCATATGACCTATGCTAATTACATCGCTGCGATTCATAGTTATATTATAGCCGTTTATATAATTTCATTAATTAAGGCCATACATATTGGCCAATGGCCACCATATAAGTCCACCGACTAAGGTTGTAGTAGTCATATGACCTATGGTAATTACATCGTTGTGATTCATAGTTATATTATTGCCGTTTATATAATTTCATTCTTTAAGGCCATACATATCAGCCAATGGCCACCATATAATTCCACCGACTAAGGTTGTAGTAGTCATATGACCTTTGCTAATTACATTGTTGCAATTCATAGTTATATTATAGACGTTTATATAATTTCATACATTAAGGTCATACGTATCGTCCAATGACAACCATATAAGTCCACCGACTAAGGTTATAGTAGTCATATGACCTATGCTAATTACATCGTTGCCATGCATAGTTATATTGTAGCCGTTTATATAATTTCATTCATTAAGGTCATACGTATCGGCCAATGGCCACCATATAAGTCCGCCGACTAAGGTTGTATTAGTCATATAACCTATGCTAATTATATCGTTGTGATTCATAGTTATATTATAGTCGTTTATATAACTTATTCATTAAGGTCATACATATCAGCTAATGTAACCATATAAGTCCACCGACTAAGGTTATAGTGGTCATATGACCTATGCTAATTACATCATTGCGATTCACAGTTATATTATAGCCGTTTATATAATTTCATTCATTAAGTTCATACGTATCGGCCTATAGCAACCATATAAGCCCATTCACTAATATGATTGTAGTCATATAACCTATTCTAATTATATCGTTGTGATTCATAGTTATATTATAGCCGTTTATATAATTTCATTCATTAAGGTCATACGTATCACTCAATGGTAACCATATAAGTCCACCGACTAAGGTTGTAGAAGTCATATGAACTATGCTAATTACATCGTTGGGATTCAGAGTTATATTATAGCCATATATATAATTTCATTCATTAAGGTCATATGTATCGGCCTATAGCAACCGTATAAGTCGTTCACTAATATGATTGTATTTCATATAACCTCTGCTAATTATATCGTTTTGATTCATAGTAATTGACCATTTATCTAATAATCGTTTATATAATTTAATTCATTAAAGTCATACGTATCAGCCTGTAGTAACCATATAAGTCCGTTAACTAGAATGGTTGTAGTCATATAACCTATGATAATTATATTGTTGTGATTCATAGTAATATCGACCGCTTGTATAATTGTCGTCTATATAATTTTATTCTTTAAGGTCATATGTATGAACTTATTTATATAATAGTAAATATATAATTATATATATATATTTTTGGTTTATCTTAATTATAATTAAAAAAATCATGATTAAATTTTTGGACTAATGTATTTTAGCTTCTTGTCGTGGTTTTGCAAATGATAGAAATTATTCAAACCTTCAGCCCTAAATCGCACCATTTTGCTGCGAATTCTCATCTTTGGCTTCTTTAACCTGATAGCCAGGACATTCACATAAAACTCCCTCACCCATTACTCATTGGCACGACAACGTTCAGGAGCAAAACAGTTCCGCCCCATTGTTACCAGCCTTTGATGGAATTCAGGAAGGCGTTCCAGGACGTTGTCCAGCACTATACCACTCTCTGGGAGCAACTTTTTCGAGATTAGTTCAGCATAATACCGTTCTTGGCATTCCAATGACAAGAACCGGTGGTGATCAAAGTTCTGCTCATCTTCCACGGGGCTGTCACTTGCGGATCCTTCAGAATTAGAGCTCATTTTCCAATTATAATACCTGTCAACAAATGATAAGAGTGAAAACATGGTATGGCTATGAATCAGAAAATGTCGATGGTTTGGCCAAGAACTTCATTCGGACCTTTCATCGAACACATAAAAAGCACAAAAACTTCACTTCTATTTAACAAGCTTTGGGTAATCAGACTTCCCCATATTTTTAGCAACGAACATAATCGCACACTCTCAACCAATCCTCACCCAGATATTAATATAAGTTCCGAAACAAATTTGAACAATTTCGGGCAAAGAATGATACCCATTTGGACTCTAGGGTTGTAGAATTAAGAGGAATAAAAGAGAACATGAAGATGAAGAGGATGAAGAAAGAGTGATGAAGCTTTCATACATGGATCCTTTCAATTAGGAGTGAGAATTTATGAGGTTTACAGTGATGAGAGTGAGGAAGCCAAGAGTATGAGAGCCTTACAATTTGTTTTCTTCAATTTTTGTTCAAAATGAACGACTGTCTATTTCTAACTCTCAGATGTCGCAATTGTGACTGACTTTTCACAATTGCGAAGGTCACTCATTCCTGGTGTTTTCACAATTGCGAACAAAATTTGGGAATTGCGACTGGGAAACATCGCAAATGCGAAAATTGCCCTGCAACTTTCAATAGCTACTGATCGCATTTTTTATCGCAAATGCCATTCCGCTATAGCATTTTGGACATAAGGCATCGCAGACCTGTGCAGAATGTTTGCCCAGCAATTTCTTTGTTTGTTTGCACTAGTTTTGACTCCCTGGTATCCTGAACCTGCTCAAATCAACTCCAAAAAATGTGAAACTTGGCAGATTGGTTAAAATAACAATAATAAGCTATCCTAAAAATAAAAATTTCAGAAATGACTTAAAACAATTTTGAAAAACGATGGGTTGCCTCCCACGAAGCGTCGTATTTAACGTCATAGCACGACGCAAATCAACTTTTACCATTTTTCTCGCATCTTTGACGATATGAACTGGGCACCTAGCTAGGAATCAAGCTTGTGACCATGGGCCGTGGGAGGTGGTAGATAGATGACCGAGCCATGCCCTAATGTCTTCATTTTGCACTTCTTGGCTCTCATGTGAGGCATGTCATTTTTCTTTCTTGTTTCCTCAAATTGCAAGATGTATGGTAAGAACTTTTTCTCCTCACAACGCTCTATTGACTCGTGTAGTTCAACTTCCGTTTTACCACACAATTCCAATGTTGAAAAATGCTTGGAATGTGCCTTCAAACCTCCAACTAGCAAATTTTTCCGGATTTTGACATCCTCATTTTCCCCCCCGAAATAGAGTCAATTTCAACCAAATTTTCAATCACCTCGGTTGACTGTAATTCCATGTTTTTGTTGGCATCACTAATACTCATGGAGTCGGTTGGCGGATGTTCAAGGCTTGATTCCTCAAAGTAAAACTCACTCTCACCCTAAGAATTCTCTTCTTGGCTTCCATCTACACTTTCAACTTGAGAGGCATGGCGAGCCTCCATTAATGCTTGCATTTGATCCTCCAAAGTGCGGATGTGCTCATCATTTTGAGTCACTTCATGCTTCAATTCCCCGAGTAGAAAGTTGTGTTTTTCCTCATTTTCAAGAACGGCCTCCAACATGAGCATCATCCTCTAATTTTGCGCATTTGAGAGTTCTTCTTGGTTTTGTTCAAGTGCCAAGGAAGAATTTTCAACTTCTTGGCTTTCACTCACCTCCAAGGCTTTTTGAACCCTTGAAGCTTCAATCATTGCATCCATTTGTGAGTGTAACCTTTCGAGTGCCAAATCATTTGGAAGACTAGTCTCCAAAAGTTCTTCCAAGGCATTTTGCTCGTGGTTCCCTTCTGCAAGTAAACACTCCAACATGAGCTTGAACTCTCCAGTTCTACCATGCTCACTTTCCTCCACTTCTTCACCCCTAACATTTCCATCACAAAAAGTAGAATCATCATAGTGGAGGCTTGGGGAAGGGACGGACAAATATACACAATTATCCCAATGATCACTTTGGAAACCACACCTATCACAAATACTCCACTCATGGGTTTGAGATTGTGCGCACAATCCATCCCCGGGAGAATTTAAACAATTTTGCCACGAGTGTGGTCTTCCACAATAAGGACAAGGGTCATCAAAGTATGAACAACTACCATCCGACCAATTTTCATTATGTGAAGCCATAAAATCTTTTTTTTATATGAAAAATTAAGAAAATAAACAAGAAAAATAATTACACAAATATTCACAAGTCTGAATCAAAGCACTTATGCTTACTTCTCGAACAACCTAAATTACGCCAATTGTTCCCTGGCAGCGGCGCCAAAATTTGATACGCTCAATTTACACCATAGAAAAGTGTAAACGATCGTTGTCAAATATAGTAACTGAAACATTAAAAAACAAGAATAATTAAAGTAACAATAACTCACTTCATAAAAGATGAAAAATCATTCAATACATAAGCACAACAAGGTATTTATTCCACACTTTAAATATGTAAATTTCCATAAACTAGATTCAAGTGTTGGAAATAAATACTACACACTTAAATATACATTACAACGCAAGGAAATGAAGAAACAAACATAAATGGGTAAGAAAACCTTAACCACAAGAGTGAAATCTTCAAATCTCAAGTGTATGTGCAAACCCTAGCTTCAAGACTTGTTCTTCTCTCCACAAAATTATATTTATAAAGCCAAAGATGTTCAAAATATCTGCTTGGTCGTGTATAAAAATAGTTTGGGGATTAAAAATGTAAAATTCCAGAAATACCCAGGCCTGAAGCTCGATTTTCACATTTGCGAACACAGGTTCGAAATTCCCAACCTTGCCTATACTACTCATATTCACATTTTCGATGAAACCTTCGCATTTGCGAAGGTTAACTCTCCTGGTTGACTTCACATTTGCGAAGTGTTCTTCGCATTTGCAAACATTGCCTTATTTTTCCTTCCTTCGCTATTCCCTTGAATTTCTTGCAATTACCATCCATGTTGGATTCACATTTCCCACGATTTTGTCGCAAATGCAACCACTGAGGGCATTGCCCAGATTTTCCTCTTTTTGCTTCTTTTTTACTTGGTTTCTTCACTATTACTTCTAAATCACATACATCCCGTAAAATAGAAGTAAATTACATTAAACACATGATTTTATCACTTAAACATAGCAAAAGTATAGGTTTAAAGACAAGATAAGTTGGTAAAATACCAACTTATCAGTAAGTTTTTGCACCTGCGATGGATTTCTCGCAGGTGCGGTCGAAGAGTCACAGGTGCGGAATACCTGGGATGTTTATACAAAATCCGAGGGTTTGAAGTTCATAATTTCTAAAACGCTTTAGAGCTCGGGAAAGTGAGATTTTTGAAAAGATTTTCACCTGGGCAATTTGGGTAAGTGATTCCTACTCGGTTTAGACTAATTTCCATGATTATACACTGGAATCTACCTTTAATTTCGAATTTATGGTCGGAAATTGGGGAAATTTGATAAAGTTCTTAGGCCAACCTTGTGGGTTTTGATCGAGATTTTGATATCTACTTCGAGTAATTCTTGTATGGTTAGACTCGTGAGTGAATGGGTGTCCAGAATTTGTAACTTTTACCCGATTCCGAGACGTGGGCCTGGGGGACTTTTTGGGTAATTTTCCAAATTTCACGTATTAGCTTCAAACTAATTAGATATATTGCTTCCTTAAAGTGATATTTACTTTATGCAATTGAATTGAATAGATTCGGGCCATTCGGAGTCGGGTACTCGTGGCAAGAGCGTGGTTTTGAGTTGAGTAGCGCAGTCGAGGTAAGTGGCTTGCCTAACTCTATGTTGGGGACTTCCCCTTAGGTTGTTTTGATACTAATTGTCATATGGGCGCTGTGTACGTGAGGTGACGAGTACGTACACGAGTCATTGTTTCTTAATTCCATTTTTCCTATCCATGCCATTAATCATTTTACTCCTTGTTCACTGTTTAATGTGCTACTTGCATAGTTTAGATTAAGAAGAATCATGCCTACCTGTTTTACCTAAATTCCCTATTTGATACAATGTGCATCCCGTTAGTTAGTCTCTATTTTCTTCTTATTTGTGATTCTTTTCCTGAACTGTGTAAATACACTGTATCCCGCATTCATTTGCATTGCATATTTAAATTGGGACCACGGACGTATTCTGGGAGCTTTCCCCTATACTGCATATTTAAATTGGGACTACGGACGTATTCCTGAAGCTTTCCCCCTGTACTGCATATTTAAACGGGGACTACGTATGTATTCAGGGAGTTTTCCCCCTCTACTGGTTCCTTACATTTGGAACTACGGGATGTATCCCGGAAGATTTCACCGTGTGATATTTTGTACTGAGCCAAGGGCTCCCTGTCGCTGTTTTACTTCTCAGATTTATTTGTTTCTACTGCTTACCTTAGAATTTATATTCGTCTGTACAATTTTAAAATTGTTTTACTTATAAAGATCTAGTAGAGCCTTAACCTGACCTCGTCACTACTTGACTGGGGTTTGGCTTGGCACTTACCGGGTACCAATTGTGGTGTACTCATGCCCTTTCCTGCACATATTTTTCGTGTGCAGATCCACGTACCAACACTCCGTTTCGTGGCTAGGGGTCCGAGCGGATGCTTCGAAGAGACCGAAAGGTAATTCTGTTGCGTTCGCAGAGTCCTTCAAGTCACATCCCACTCCAAAGTTAGATAGATTTTTCATGTAATTCCTTACGTTGTATAGAGCTATTTTGAGACAAAGCTTGTGACTAAAGTGATATTCAGGGTTTTGGGAAGTTGTATTTTGCACGTGCCAAGTGGCGATGATTCATTAGTAGATTTACATCTATTTAATATCTTTTCCGAAATTAGGCTTACCTATTCGTAGAGACTAGGTGCCATCACGATGCCTTTGGAGGGAAAAT
This sequence comes from Nicotiana knightiana, assembly GCA_005239525.1. Lineage (NCBI taxonomy): Eukaryota > Viridiplantae > Streptophyta > Magnoliopsida > Solanales > Solanaceae > Nicotiana > Nicotiana knightiana. Next base: position 3,424 of record ML392029.1, on the reverse strand, counting down.
CGGTTCGTGACAAGTTGGTATCAAAGCGTCTAGGTTCATAGGAGTCACAAGTCACAAGCCAGTTTATTAGAGTCTCGCGGATCGGTGCGGAGACGTCTGTATCTATCTTCGGGAGGCTATGTAACTGTTAAGAACAATCATATTTCTTTGATTTCCTTGTCGTGCGAGTTATTGACATCAAAAATTCTAAAAATTCTATTCTATTCTTTCCCACAGATGGTGAGGACCCATATTGGGAGAACCGATGACTAGGCACCCGAGCCCCCTACAAGAGCCACCAAAGGCTGGGGTCGGGGTAGAGGACGACCACACGGTGCAGCCCGAGCACCTGCGAGAGCAGCGACAGAGGAGCCTACAGCAGCTCCAGCTAGAGAGCCGGAACATGAGGTCCTTATTGCTGCTCCAGCCTTACAGCAGACTTTAGCTCAGTTCCTGAGCATGCTCAGCACTCTAGCTCAGGCTGGACTACTTCCAATAGGTCATGCTACATCCCAGGTCGGGGGAGGGGCACAGACTCCAGTAACCCGCACTCTTGGGTAGAGGGGCCAGGTTGATCAGGCCCCGGAGTATATTTCTATGCCCCTAGTGGCTCCGATATAGCATAGGACCAGGGTATCTGCTTCTGAGGCAGAGCAGCTCAGACTTGAGAGGTACAAGAAGTACCACCCACCTATTTTCAGCGGACTAGCTTCATATGACGCTCTGGATTTCTTGAGGAGTGTCATCTTATTCTCCGCACTATGGGCATTGTGGAGACCAGTGTGGTTTCTTTCACCGCTTTCCAGCTAACGGGAGCGGCATATCAGTTGTGGCGGGCATATGAGCTGAGTAGTCCAGACGAGTCAGCATCACTCACTTGGACTCAGTTTTCGGAGATGTTTTTGCGAGAGTATGTCCTTCAGAACCTCAGGGATACTTGGCGCACAAAGTTCGAGCAGTTGCGCCAGGGCACTATGATTGTGTTGGAGTACGTAGTCTATTTCAGTGAGTTAGGTCGGCATGCACCAACCTTGGTTTCCACAGTCAGGGAGCGGATTCGACGCTTCATTGTGGGACTCCACCCTAGTATCCGGACTAGTATGGCCAGAGAGTTGGAGATGGATATCACTTACTAGCAGGAAGTGAGTATTGCCAGGAGAGTAGAGGGCATGTTCGCCCGGGATCAAGATGAGAGAGAGGCCAAGAGGTCTCGAGAGACTGGCCATTTCTCAGGAGCTCGTGCACCAACAGCACGTTACGGTAGGGGCTTTGTGGGTTGCCCTATTCATTCA
>ML392028.1:25421-45699 GCA_005239525.1 Nicotiana knightiana | reverse complement strand
CAAACAAAACAAACAAAAAACCAAGAGAGGCAAGAAACAGGGGAAGGTGTAGGAATTAGCGACTATAACAAAAGAAAAACAAAGAAGGCAAAGGTCTAGGAAGCTACCTAGAATTCCTTAGGAATAAGCCACCTAGGTAAGATTATGTGATGTCTTGTCAAAAGTAGTGCTGAAGTTATTGATTGTCCACCAGTTAATTGAGAAAAAACACACAGATGATTGGAACAACTCTTATCCTATTCCGATTACTAGAGGCCCCCAAGATGTGGCCACGGACAACAAAGTTGGAATGGATTATGGGATAATAGGTTTCAAATCCCGGTAGAGGCAAAAACGATAGGCGATTTCTCTCCATCTGTCTAAGTATTGGTGGGCAGAGTGTTCCTTGTCCCTGTGATGATGGGAGGTAGTGGGTACCCTATGGATTAGCCTCGATGTTTGCAAGTTAGTCCCGAGACCACCATTGTCGGGAAAAAACACTTTTTCCAGAAAAAACAACTAAATAACAAAGTTTAAGATATACTGATTCTTGAGTTCAATACGAGATACTAAACTCCAAATATCCTGGACTTCTTTTGGAGAGGTAAAGTCTAACTTTTATGATGAAAACCAGCAAAAATGAAATGCTGGCAATCAGTTACAACCAAAACGTGGTAACATTATAAGTTTCTAAGGTGCTAAGAAAATCAGCAATGTCATGAATATCATTTACATTCAGAGCAGGCCATGTTAAGCAAAAAGAGAAAAAGAAAGAAAAAAGAAAAGAAGCACCTGGTCATAAGATTAATTACTTTCCCTTTCTTGCTTTAGAAAGTTCTAGTATTCTTCCCTCAAATAACCACCACACTATACAGCAGGAATTGTACACTCGATGTCAGAAGAAGCCCTATGCGAATCATTTTTGCACCACCCTTGTAGAAGTTGTAGAGTAGCCCCGAACATGGCCCATATGTTTCCCAGTGTATTGAGTAACAAATCCCAGATCTGGCTAGTGATTCTTTTTTTGAAATGGGAGATCCGGCTAGTGATTCTGCAATAAAGGAAGAGGTGATTTCTGTTTCTTAATGGCTCCCGCATACGCTGCATCTGTCACACATGTTGTAGGCCCCCTTTCTGGATATTGCTTCAGGTTAAACATGCCTCATTTTCTACTAACCTAGAAAACCCTTAACATGTATGGGGCATTATTTTCCCATATATCCTGGACTTTGTATGCTTGGTATACACTGGACTTAAATTGCATCTTGAATAAGTAAAATAATTCCAATACCTGAATGTGAACCCACTAAAAGATGATTCCTATTTTGGTCCAGAAAATTAATTTAGGATGTTCTCTTTCTCATCCACTTTCATTCCTCATCATTCTCCCTCACATTGGAGATTGGAGAAAGCTAAAACTCGAGTTTTATAATGCTGCAATTTGATTATCCATAAACATTGAGATTTTACTCTGCTAGGTTATTTTAACCCTTTCTCCATGTCGGTTGTCTGGGAATGGAAAAGAGACTTGTGAATTAGCAGATAAGTTATTTTCTCTAAATTCCAATTTGTTAGTTGACCTTTAATATATTTTTTGGGATCTAATTTCAAGGTAACAACTTTTTCCACCTCTTGCTAGCAACTAAAACAAAGTCTGCTTCTAATTGAGTTTAGGATAGATCTTGTTTCTTGTTGAGGTTGTTCTCATGCTCTACTAGCATGTTTAACTTTTTCAGCCATGAATTAGTTGAGCAAAGTTGTTCTTCTTCCCATTGGTTGTGTTCAGTATAAGAGAGTGGTTTAATTGATTTCCAAATTTTAGAATCAATGAAGGCTTTATAATCTGATAAATGTTGATGCTCATGTATTGCATTAGTAGTTTTCTTTTGGTCCAGCTAGCTTATACCTTGACTCCTTCAAGATAGGGATGATTAATATGATGAGCTACCAACGCACCACAAGCATACACTGGGCTATTAAGAAATGATGATTAAACTAAATTTAAGAAGAAAATAAAAAACTGAAGTGCTCAAACATCTTAGGAATTTGATAGTAGAAAAGCCTAGAGTTATGGGTTCCCTTGACAATCCCGTTATGATTCTATCTCAAAATAAATTGATTAGCAAGGGCTATTAACCTACCGTATCTTTGCTCAGAATAATCTTCTGAATTCTTATTCGTCTACTCAAATTAACATAGTCGCTATATTTCTATGAGAAACACATTATATATTCCTGCATTCATAAGTTATGTAAGGTAAGCAAGTATAATTTTTTTACCCATGAATCAAGCCCCTACTGTATAGGTTCATGAACTTACGATATTCAATGCAGTAACCGTATCTCTTTTTCAAGTTTTTAGGATCCGTAAGTAGAATTCAATTTGCAATCATCCCCTCAAATGATAAAGCACGAGGTTGAATGAATAACCCATGAAAGCAAAAGCAGTTTTTTGAAATTAAGATTCAAACCACTATGTTCATGTCAATATCTCCATAACCTAGAACAAGGTGTTTAGCCAGTCTTAGCATAGAGACGACGCAATTTTATCAAAAGAACGAAACAGCAAAATCAAGAAGAAACAAAGGGAGAGAAGAAAAGACACTGTAAAAACCTCTAATTCTTCGCTGAGTAGCCTCCAAGGTTCTCAAACGTCTGATATAAACCTGCTGAAGCGTGCCCCACTATTTATAATTTTACATCAAAGAAAGGAAAATTATGAAATGACCCTTAAATGAAAAATCACCTGGACAGCCCAGGCGTGTCAGGCCACCTTCAGCATGCCACACTGTGAATTGATTTTTTGCGTTTGTTTCCATCGCTTTTTTGACATCTTGTCTTATTTCTTTGCATCTTTGTCCATTTTTGCCTATGTCACTGGGCTTCATTTTGTGCTAATTTGATGCCGAGGCTTGCATATTCATCACATTCCAATTGTTAGCTTCTAACAGCAAAATTTGCAAAATTAAGCCTTTAAACATTACAAACGGATGCAAAATTAAGTCAAATGAGGGAAAATATGGCAAATTTATGAATAGATTTGAATTTATGATTTAACCATCAGAGCATGATCTGTCTTACATTTAGTTTATGGATCTTTTAGGAAAACCTGTTGTCCTTTCAACACATCTTGCTGTTGTCTGTTCTTTTTTTTTTTTTGGTTCTATGTTGCTGCTATGAAGTACATTTGTTGCTTATAATGTTGTCGAACGGTTTGTGTAGGGAGCTGGACCTGGTGCTCGCATAGTTTATATTGATGGTGCTTTTGATCTCTTTCATGCTGGACATGTAGAGGTAAGTAATCTGGCTTAGAACCTACAAAAATAAGGATGCTTGTATTTTAAAGAATCATATAAAAAAGTAAACAAATGTAGTTTCCTCTAATAACTTTAGTTTATGGTTGAAGTGATCCACAACACTCAACATGGTATCATAGTTCATAGATGTCACAATTTTCATGTTTTTCGTGGAAAAAGAAAATGGTTGCGAGAGAAGAGATTCTCTTGAAGATCAAAGGAATAAATATGTTCTTACCTAATAGCTTGTGCTTTTAGACATTTTTTCCATAGATCTCAGCACAAGTTCTGCAACTGTTTTGATTCATCTAATATGTAAAAGACCATTGCTGCAAAAATGTGGGAATTCCCACCTTTTGCCGAGTATCTCAATCTTAACTTTCTTCGGAGCCGCTTGGACAACTTTTGGAAAATCTTTTTTGAAAGAACTTCTGGAGAAAAAGTTAATGCAAAAAGAAACGTGTTTGGACAGTTTTATGCAAAAAGAAATGTGCTTGGACTGTTGTAGTTTTTTGAAGATTTGTAAGTGTTTCTGGGTGAAAGTAGAACTTTCTTCAAAAAATTGCTGATATGTATACTTCAATGCATCATCTTTGAATAAGTTTTTTCATGATCATAAACAAACTTCTCACAAAAAGCTGCATCTTGTTTTCCCTTGTTGTATTTCTTATTCCTGCTTATTAGTCTTTTGTGTTATGTCTAATGTGAAGCTTAAGATGTTAGAGACAGAGCACGCACTTTTATTTACTTAATTATGCCTGCAACTCGTCCCTCACGTGCGGGCTTGATTCTTTTGTATGAGCCAAACACGTGGAAATTCTTTTTGATAAAGGGTAGCGGTTAGATCGAATTTGCTCTGATACCATGTTGAATTGTGTGACCATCTTATCTAAAAGTTTAAGCTGTTAAATAAGCTTTTATTTACTTAATTATGTCTTCAACATAATGCATGCATCAGAGTGTAGATTCATTTCTCACTTTTGTGGTTATCTTTAGATACTAAGGCTTGCTCGAGGACTTGGAGACTTTCTACTTGTTGGCATTCATACTGATCAAACTGTAAGGTATGAGTCCCTAAAGTGTTCTTCTGTGCTCTCAACTCGGATAATCCATTGGAACTGCTTTCCTTACCCCACAATCCTCACCTACTAAATTTTTTGTATTTGGATGCTTCCTCAGGATGATAAAACCTTAACAACATTAGTTTTAAATGTGGTTTTCTTGATTGTTCTAGTATGTGCTGTGCAAGTTCTCTTTTTTGTCTTTCTTAACCTTTATAGTTTGTGAAAGTGGTCTGCAAACATGCAGATCATGGCTTCGTTAGCCAGAGTTTGGTAGTGAGGTGCTATTTCCTTACCTCTTGGCTTATTTTGTCACAGTTGATGCTTAACGTGCATAACTTCCGGACTATCAGAAAAATGCACGTATTATACATGATGACGTGGACATTTGTTATTAGCCTTATTATTCTTGGTTTCCTCTCTTGATCTTTAAGATATGGACATTTGTTATCAGCCTTATTATTCTTAGTTTCCTCTCTTGATCTTTAAATTTTGCATTTACAAATCATTATCCAACAAATTATCAAGTCTTGAAATGATTGCTCATTAATTTTCCTTTTCAGTTTGAACAAATACCACCTATCTCTTGGCTTGTATCCTTCCATATGAACTGTAACTGCCTCCAATCTAATAAGTAATACCATATATTAGTCTTTTCCATTCAGATTGGTATTTACTTGGTTCTCTAGAAGAAGTTTCTAGTAAGGAGAGGCTATTTTGGGAGGATGTGTGAGTAAACTCACGAGTTCTTCCTTATTTATTGAAGGTTTGGTTTTCAGATTAAGGACATTAGACGGGCAAAATTACTACCCGATGTTTGGTTTTATTTTTGAAAGGGACTATCATTAAGATAACAATCTTTGCTTTCTTGATAGGTTAGTAATATTATATTCATGAAAGCTGGCTCTGGATATGTGCATTTACAAAAAATTCAGTTCCCTATTAATCCTGTTGGGAACTAAGAATGTCAAGTGTAGTATTAATATGATATTTGTTTAATATGTTAGAGGAAAAAATATGGATGATGATGAGACTTACACTGCCTGCTATGTGTGAATCATATCCTATAAAAGTTATATTAGTTAGCAAAAGAACATTTTATTTATTTATTTATTTCCAGTAGTATTGAATAAGGCTAGGTTTTTCCATATTCCCTATTAGAACTTAGAAGCACTTTCTGCAGAAAATTGACAACACCAACTCAGTGAATTCCCACAAGTGGGGTCTGGGAGGGTAGTGTATACGCAGACCTTACCTTTACCTTTGGAAGGGAGAGAGGTTGTTTCCTATAGACCCTCGGCTAAAGATAAAATGAAAAGAAGCTGTGACAACAAGTAGTAACAACACTAAGATATTAAGAAAACCGAAGCGAAAGATAACAATCGATATTATGTAGTAATAGCAATCTATGAATAAGAAGGATACCATATTAACACTAATGCTACGAGTCTGAGAAAGAAAAAGGAAAATGTACGACTACCTACTAACCTTCTACCCAGCAGAAAATTGAATTCGTCTCACATATAAGGAAGAAAATTCCGCACCTTCAATTAATTTAAGCATTCTGTCAGTAGGAAAGCGAACATTGGTTTATATGCAATTGTCCATCTCAGGTCTGATTAGGCAATCAAAAGTGGATTAGTTGCATAGCGTATTAAAAAAAGAAGGAAGTTCTTTGGAAGATGCTGCAGTGCCATCTTAGCTGTTGTAGTTGAGATTAAGGGAATAATATTCCAAGAACCGTGAACCTTGAATAATAAATGCCTATTCTCTATTTTGAGTACATATTTGCTTTCTATGTGATGGATTATTGTGTTTAGTGCTGATCTCTAGAAAACCGGAAACATGTCTTTTATGGCACTATCATTTGCATTCCTTTCTTTCTTGCTGAAAATTCTTTTAATCAAAAAGGAAAAAGAGATAGGATTAATGGAATAACTGCATATAGCTAAAAGAAGAGACATAGAAGACAAAAGCTTGGGGAAGTGGGCAGAGAGCGACCCATCAGTGAAAATTTATTTAATTTTTTTTTTTTTTGGTTTGATCAGAAATCTAGAACTATACTTTCAGATAGGGACACTGGATACATTGGTTGCTAGAAAATACTTATCAATTGTGCTAATTTATAGGTAGTACTTGAGGCTGTTGTGGATAAAGCAGCATGTGCTCTAATACTTAGAATGTTTGCTTGCTGCAAGCTCGATTATCTTTGTCATAACGAAGTATGCTTAGTTATTTTGCAAGTTCAGTCAAAGAACTGATATTTCATTCCGTATTGTCTTTTACAGTGCCAATAGAGGTGCGCACCGCCCAATTATGAATCTTCATGAAAGGAGCTTAAGTGTTTTGGCTTGCCGCTACGCTGATGAAGTGATTATTGGTGCTCCATGGGATGTGTCAAAAGATATGGTAATTGCTACTAACATGAAAACTGGTGACAAAATTGTTTCTAATATTATTATTGCTATTTTTACTCGTCTACTTCTCAGTTCTCCTACAATCTCATTATTGATGGTGGTCCAAGAGAAAGGATGCTACAATCTTATATGATAGCAAGGATTCACAACATTTTTACTATGACTTATCTCATCTTTGGAGCCAAACAGTAATTGACATTAATGAAATACCACAACACTTGCGTTGACTTTCTGCATGTTATTTATAAATCAAGATGACTTATAGTTTTCTTAGTTTTCATGGAAATCAGATTGATGATAGCTGCTATATTAGGAATCATTTCCAGATTATAACTTAATCACTGATAGCGATATGATATTTTCTAGGGAGATATACGGCCCAACACAACACATTGCACCCATGTAGCTATATTTTTCAGTTTACACCCGCATGGCCAATATTTTTTCTGCAACATACATTATTATACAATATTTTTACACCTGTATAAGCAATGTATCTACCTTGTATAAAAGTGTATAGTAATGTATAAACATGTTTCAACCTTGTAGAAAAGTGTGTAACAATGTTTAAAGTGTCTAAAAATTGTTAGCTACAGTGACAGACTCCTTATGTGATTTTCAGTTGCAATTTTCATTCGTAATCAGTCCAAATGTCCTGACTTTCAAATTTTGTAGACAACCTTTTTAGACTATTTTCAGCCGGTCTAAGTAACACCCACTCTGAATTTCTCACAGAAATTCATATTTGAAATTCAAACGCACTTCTTCAAGCTTGTTCAACAATGGTGGGTTACCTTTCTAATATGATTTTTACCACCCAAATCTTGCAAAATCAGTTTCTAACCATGATTTGAGCTCCAAAGGACAAAAACAACAACAACAGACCAAGTGAAATCCCACAAGTGGGGTCTGGGGAGGTAGCGTGGACGCAAAACTTACCCCTACCCTAGGGAGGTAGAGATTGTGTTTTTGAAAGACCGTCAGCTCGAGAGGATGAATAGAAAACAATCAAATATCAACAACAATAGCCAGAAAAATGATAACAACAATGTAAGAACTAGAAAAAATTAGATGGAAGAAAGCACTAGCACTAGCAATAGCAATAAGCAGTAATCACGACAAAATACTAGAAAACCGAAGCGGAAGATAATAAGAAATAGCTGTAATACTAGCAATCTAGGAACAACGACCAGATACTACCAGACTAGCCTTATACAATCCGATAAGGATTAGAAAAACGCCTTACTACCTGCTACCCTTCTACTCTAATTCTCGACCTCCACACCCTCTTATCAAGCGCAATGTCCTCAGTAAGCTGAAATCGCGCCATGTCTTGCTTGATCACCTCTCCCCAATACTTCTTAGGCCGCCCTCTTCCTTTTCTCGTACCCGCTAAAGTCAACCGTTCACACCTCCTAACTGGGGCATCTAGGCTTCTCTTTTTCACATGCTCGAACCATCTTCGCACATATCCATCTCAACATCCTCATTTTAGCTACGTTCATCTTCTGGACATTGGAGTTCTTGACTTGACTGGCCAACACTCAGCTCCATACAACATAGTCGGTCTAACCACCGCTTTATAAAACTTACTTTTTAGTTTTGGTGGCACATTCTTGTCACACAAGACGCCGGATGCTAACCTCTATTTCATCCACGTGTGACATCCTCGTCAATCTCCCCATTCCTTTGGATAACTGATCCAAGATACTTGAAACTTCCTCTCTTGGGGATGGCTTGTGAGTCAAGCCTCACGTCCACATCCGCTGCCCCTGTCACGTCGTTGAACTTGCACTCTAAGTATTCTGTCTTAGTTCTGCTCAACCTGAAATCTTTAGACTCTACGGGAGCTCCAAAAGACAACAAAAAATTAATTGAAGTTTGTCAATTAACCATCAATAGGACTCACAGTTTGTGTTTCCCAATTGGGTCTGTGGTGGAGAAGAAAAACAGGGGGAAGAGGAAAGGGGAGTTCGATAGACTAATGGGTGGAAAGTTTTAACACATTATATACAGAATATGCTAAAACAAGTAACAATCTAAGGAATGTGCTAAAAGCTGAAGTAAGGACACCCGATGTGTGTTTTGATGTAATTATCTCTGTTTTTTACTTAATGGTGGCTTTTGTCTTGTAGCTTCCTAGTTACTGTTTCCTGAAACATATCTGATTAAACTCAGGTTGTATCTTTACTAAATATAATAGCTCAAAGAACCCAAAATGTCGGCCTTAAGCTTTTTAATGTTGACTTTCAAAAATATCCTCGTATGGACAGTGTATATTACCGATATGGGGGCACCCAAGGGTGTGGCCTAGTGGTCAATAAAGTGGGTGAGAACCATGAGGTCTCAGGTTCAAATTCCAGCGGAGGCAAAAACCTCTAGGTGATTTCTTCCCATCTATTTAAGCCTTGGTGGATAGAGTTACCTGGTACCTGGTGCTGGTGGGAGGTGGCAGGTACCCCGTGAAATTAGTCGGGGTGCGCGCAAACTGGCCCGTACACCACGGAAATTTTTTTTACGTATATGGGGTGCAGGCTTAAATGGTAAGGGAGGCTCAGAATCCTATAGTTTTGGGGCTCAGTTCTCCCTTTGGTAGGGAAATTTTGTATTTAGTCGTTTTCCTCATAAAAGTAACTTTGTTTGCTACTTCATTTGTTACAAAAGAGCTAAATTATACTCCTTATTGTAATTTTTCTAATAATAGGTAAACTTAATCCGCCTATCAGAAATTTATTGCGTTTGTTGGCTGTTGATTGTTATATGTATTCTTTCATAAGTCGTGTTTGATTAGAGGGAATTTCAGGAGTTATTGGTATTGACTGGAAATCTTCATTTGCTTTGCTTCCAAAAGATCTCTATTGAGCAGAGAGTTCCTTTTGGAGATAAAGAAATTAGAGGCTTTATTCTAAACTGTAATTTGAAAGCTAACACTTCCCTCTCACTCTTGAGTTGATCTCATAGAGTATAATCATGTTACTCCTCATTTATCGTGTAGTGACTTTTTCTACAATTGGACACTGATGCAGATAACTACCTTCAATATCTCTTTAGTTGTTCATGGAACAGTAGCCGAGGATAATGATTTTCAGAAGGTACACTATGGTTATAGTCTTTTACGAGAATCTTAGGTTAAAAGGTCCTTTTGTTTGTTGATCATCATTCTTTGGTTTGCAGGAGAAGGGTAACCCATATGCTGTACCAATTAGTATGGGCATTTTTAAAATATTGGATAGCCCTTTAGATATTACAACGAGCACAATAATAAGGAGAATTGTGTCAAATCATGAGGCATACCAGGTTACTTCTCCTCCAATATGTACTTTTTTGTTTCTTTTATATTTACGAGGGTTTCTGAAAACTGTCTGTTTGTTCTTCTGAGCTGTTAGCAGAATTTTTCTAATAAGTCAATAATGAAACAAAACATAGGTTCAGCCCATGCTATAATGTAGACTGTAGAGTAAGACCGTAAACTTAACTATAAAATAATATCAATCCCTCGAGATCCATCCTGAAATTCTCTCATTTTTATGATACCACAGCAATCAATTTGATTCAGCTGGACGTTTTGTCATCCTACTTAAAACTCCTTCTTAGTCCTCTTTCTGGTTTTGTGCTTTTTGTTACAATATGAACCCTCGTCACTACTTATGCGTTCTTCTTGCTGTCTCCTGGCTGTTTCAGCATCATCTCTTTGTTCTCTCCTCATATTGACCCCAAGACTCATTTCCGTCATTCTAAACCAACATTGAGCTGACCCTTCATTCTTATTTAAGGCTCTGAGGAGTTGGCAGATCTCTTACACCACTTGAATCCTCTGTTCCACAGGTTGCTTCTTGGTTTTGCCATCTCCTCGTATAGTTCTAGTGTCATGCTTCAAAGTACTATTGCTTTCCCAGTATTCCCCTATTTTTTTACTCCACATCTGAAGAATAGTCTCCCACTTCATTTCCGTCCATGATATCAAAATTTTCCTCATGTGACTCGTCAACAACAAACCCAGTATATTCCTACAGGTTGGGTCTGGAGCGGGTAATGTGTATGCATACCTTACCTCTACCTAGTCAAGGTAAAGAGGTTGTTTCTAATAGACCTCGGCTCAGAAAAGGTGAGAAGAAGAACAAGAAGAAAAAGAAACAAAAGGATCTAATAATACGAAGGGACATTAGTGCTACTAATACTATTGGTAAGAAAAGGAGTAAAACAGCGAATGCGCATCTGAGGAATCGAACCGTGGTCTGTGGGAGGGTACTATGATACCTCTACACCAGATGCGCTTATTTCCTCATGTGACTCGGATATATAGTAAATCAACCAAACCACCAGCCGTGCATATATAGATATCTGATATCTTCAGGAAGAAAATGGTTGAATTTCTTGTTCGATCTTAGTGGTCCTAACTAGCTGTTTAGTGCTTGATGAGGTTTAAAATCCTGCGAGTGTCTAGCTTGGTGCTGAATATTGAATCATATTTTTCTTCAACCATAATGCAATTTCCTCCATTTGTTCGGATGTTTGTTGAACTGCGGCAATTTCCAGTTTCTATATTAATCTGGGGCCTGTTTGCATGGTTGAATTGAAACATGTATGTGATGTATCTAATAATGATGTATATTTGCAGAAACGAAATGAGAAAAAAGCAGCTAGTGAGAGGAGGTACTATGAGGGAAAGAGTTATGTCTCTGGTGATTAGTTGACTTACAGAATCAAGAGTTATGTCTCTGGTGATTAGTTGACATACAGAATCAAGGTAACATTGTATTTATGATGTTGGCAATTCTTCTTAACGACAGAAGAGCATTAGGTTGTGTTTTGAGTAGATTAGGAGAGAAATAAAGAATTGATAATTCTTGATCTTAGTGTCCTCAATACGCATGTCTTTACTTGTATCACTATGGTTTGTTTTGGTGTTGTAATAAATTCATTAAGAGGTTTTCATTCCCGTTGTTTCCAATCATTTTTGGCCAAAAGCACTAGTCTCTCTATAGAAATTCAATCTTAAAAAGTACTCAATCCCTCACATTTCTTTTGTCTGTTTCCATCAATGCTATGAAAATGAATTGTCATTATGTTGTTTATTTGCAGATGATAAATTGGTGGGGCCAGATGCTTCAGAAGATGTAACTTGTGATTGATTCTGTCCCCTCGCTCTCTCCCTCCCTTTTTTTTGTTGCCTTTTTATCCTTTTGCTTTTCAACCTTTTAGTAGGTTCTTGCGTCAAACTGCACGCTAGTGCACATGACGTTCTCTAGTTTAACCGAAGCAATTTTTTGGCCAAAAACATAAAGATAGGAGTGAAATATGTCATGTTGACATTGAGCCTTTCAGTGTATGCAACTGGGGACTACTTTCTCTGATTTTTCTTTTTTTGCATGAAACATATGCACGTCATGCTAATGAAATACCAAATCTTCTAGAATACGTCAGGTCGCCCAATTACAGGGGCTCTCAACGTTGTACGATGGAAACTGTTCTTCAATGCCCCTATATAGGTGAAGATTCGGTATAATATGCAAGTCTTTGGTACACACTACTTTTGCGAGGAGCAGAAAATAGACTTGTAGATGTACCTTTTTAAAAAAAAAAAAAATGAAGTTTAGTAACTGATGGCTTATTTCATGGTTCATGTTTCGAGAGTTAACCGACTATAGTAACGTAATAACTTTGAATTGCTTATTGGATAATTCATGATTCGAAAATTACAATGACAACGACGACTCAGTAAAATCTCACAAAGTGAGGTCTGGAGAGGGTAGTGTGTATGTAGATCTTACCCCTATCCCGATATGGCAGAGATGCTGTTTCCGATAGACCTTCGACCTAGGAAGCCAAAAATAAAACAAGAACAGAATTGGTTAATTTTAAAATACAGGCCTTAAAGTGGCTATTTGTGCAAATGGGCCAGTTTGATCCACTTAAGCTACATTATATTATTTTGACTTTGCTTTTAAATTTTGTATTCAATTAGAGAGGTCATAAGGGCACAAAGTGATTTTCTTTTTTTGGCTATACAAAGTGAATATAGGGGTGAGCATATGGTACAACTTTGAAATGGAAATATTTAAAGAGATTAAAACAGAGAGGACAAATAGGGGAGTTGGGGGGGGGGGGGGGGGGGGGGGGGGGGGGGGGGGTCAGGAGAAATAAATTTCCATGTTGTTTATTGTCTGGCTTGGAGGGCCATCAATATTAAATTGTTAATAATTTAAGGGGTCGTTTGGTTGGGGTTCATCAATATAATTGTCCACATAAAAACTAGCATTATTTATAATATTTGATTGGTATTTGAGGAGAGTAATCTCCATATCAAATTGGGGTATTATCACTTTTAGCCTCCGCCATAAACTATTTACATATGGCAGCCGAAAAAGTGTATAAAATTTATATAATTTTTATATACAATATACTAAATGTATATATATACAAAAAATATATAACTTTTATATATTTTTTCGGCTATTATTTTTACAGCGGTGTCATTTTCTTATCAAATTCAACATGAATTAATACAGTGTTTAGTCGATACTTTTTATTTTTTCTCATAAACAATACATGCATAAGTCAAGCGTCAATATACGTATTTTTTATACATAATAAAATATGAAATAAGATTACAGGTATTAGTAATAAATAGATTAAAATTTTAAAATAACAAAACTAACCATTATAATAGTAAGAAATATTTAAAATTAGACACTATATACTAATATGCAATATATCAAACTAAACATTCAACAAAAAAATAAGTCATGCATTAACAATTCGTATATTATTAATCTCTATAATACTAGCCTTTGTATTGTTATTTCTTACATTACTAATCTCAACAATACTATTCTTTGCATAACTTATAGTCTATTTGGCCAAACTTCTCTAACGCCAAAACAACTATTTTTTCTTTCAAAAATGGTATACTTTTTGTCAAAGTTGAAGTGTGTGGCCAAACTTTTAGGGGAAAAAATGGTGCTTTTAAGTAGAAACAGAAGCAGAAAAAGTAGCTAAAATGGAATTTTCTAAAAATGTGCTTTTAAGAAAAATATATTTAGAAGCAATTTTTAAAAGCTTGGCCAAATATGAATTGCTGCTCAGAAGTGCTTTTGAAATTAATTAGCTAAACACAAACTGCTTTTCACAAGAAAAGTACATTTGAGAAACAACACTTCTCTAAATAAGTTGATTTTAGAAGTTTGACTAATAGCTTGTTTTGCCAAGTTTCTCAAGACGTCAAAAGTGTTCTTTTTTTTCTTTTCCAAGAGCACTTTTTTTCCGTAACTTGAGGTGTTTGGCCAAGCTTTTTTGGGGAAAAAATGCTTTTGGGAAGAAGCAGAAACAGTTTTTGAGAAGCAGAAAAAAGTAGCTTATTTCCAAAAGCAGAAGCAGAAGCAGTTTTAACTTTTCTTCTTACCTAAAATACCCCTAACAAAATATAGATATACAAAAATAACCGTTAAACCTAATACTTAGGATATTAATGTATAAGTATTTCTTCTTATTTTTAGGATACCTTTCTAATATATAGTGACTTTAGGGGTGAATGCTTTTATATTTGTTGAATACGTTTTAATATATTTAACTTATATTAAAAGAATTATGTACTTTTTAATTTTATTTTCATATTTTACTTAAATAAAATAAAAAGATTTAAGTATTGCCTGTAATAACAAATTTTGAGATTATTTATTTACTTATAATATTTTTGAATAAATCTATCCATGTACTTATTCGTAATTTAATAATTAAAAGCACTTCCTGAAAATCTTGGTCAAACACAAATTATTGTTCAAAAGAGCATTTCAGAGTGATTAGTCAAACACAAATTGCTTCTCTCCATAAGTATTTTTTTTGCAAAAGCACTTCTGATTTCTCCAGGTTGGTCAAATAGACTATAAACATGCTATTATGGGTCATTTGGTTTGGAAAATAAGTTATTCATGATTAGTTATCTCGGGATTAGTTATCCTGAGATTAATTATCGCACCCTCCCATAAGGATACAAAAACACTACAATATCGAATCAAAAATGAGATAAACTCATATTGAATTTAATAAAAATAATTAACTATCCCTCGCCCTTAATGTGTAAACCAAATGGCATACCCTAAGCAAGAGGAATGACATACCCAAAGTCGAAGGTAATAACTAATAAGGCATACGGTGGGATACGTGAAGCACGCGCATTCAGCTTTATTTAATTTATTGGATTTTAATAATATGGTGGGAGACTGGCACTGGCACTGGCCCCGACTTCCGAGTATGTGTAGCACAATGCAGCACTGTTTTATTTTGGCCTCTTCTATAATTTTTACAGCACAAATACCATTAAAGTTAGATATATCATCTACTTAGTATACTACTACTACTACTTGTACTGGGCGCAGCAACGTGCCTTGTCAGCTGTTATAAAAGTTTTTAGTTCCTTGTGGATTTTGACTCTTCTCCTTTTTACACAGAAAGAGGAAAGTGAAGTGAGAAGTTAGTTAGTTAAGGCAAAGAATGAGACGAGACCCAAAAATAACAGAAGCAGATGGGCAATTGTGGTACTAGAGAAGAATCTGCTGTTATCTCCAATGCTCATCATCAAGGTCTAACATTTTTTCTCTTCCAGATCTATGGTTTTGTTGTTCCATTTCACTATTAATTTGACTTTATTTTGACTTACCTAGCTGCGCTTCATTCATTTATGTATGCTTCGTAGCGGAGACGGAGACGGATCTAGTATTTAAGCTCCGTTTCAATCTTTCTTAGCATTGAACTCATTCTACTTTTTAAAAAAAAAAAAAATTATGAGTTCGTCTGTTGCGGTTTTAGTGAATTTTGGTACATAACATTTATGCTTCGCGGGAACCGGTTGCATCCGCCTTTGCTTCCTAGCAATTTTATACTCAAATTGGAATCACAACTTTTGAACTAATTTTGTAAGTCCTTTTTTTTTTATCCAAAGTTGCTTTTATTCACCTCTTTAAATTTTAGGAATTTTTTTTAATTGATGGGCAGTCCAGCAGCAGCAGGGAATATCGTTGCCAAACAGGAATCTAGGTGGTGACGCCAAGAGACAACACAGTCATAGCCGGTCTACATCAGATCTGAGTGAACCTTCGACCCCGAGGAACTTAGAGGACTTTAGGAAGAATGCGGTACTCTACACACACATAATAGCTTTCACGCTTTTTGAGCTGGAAACGATAACTAAAAGCTTTCGATCTGACTATATTCTTGGTGAGGGTGGTTTTGGAACTGTTTACAAGGGCTACATTGATGAGAATGTTCGAGTTGGGCTCAAGTCACTACCCGTTGCTGTTAAAGTACTTAACAAAGAGGGACTTCAAGGCCACCGCGAGTGGCTTACTGAAGTCAACTTTCTTGGTCAGCTTAGGCATCCTAATCTTGTTAAGTTGATTGGCTATTGCTGTGAGGATGACCATCGTTTGCTCGTGTATGAGTTTATGTTCAGAGGAAGCTTAGAGAATCATCTCTTCCGAAGTATGTGTCTGTCCTCTTGTTGTCACGACTTACTTGATGATGGTTCTTTTGATTTACTGATTGCTATCTGCTATGTTTATCCAATAATAAGATGCCACATTTATTAAACATTACTACGATACCTATTGGCTTTTGAGTGATAATTTTAATGCATGTTATATTTGGCTTTCCGCTTCTGCTTTCTTACTGCAATATCACATAGTTGTTATCCCGTGTTTGACTTATCCTTTAAGGGCATTGCTTTTGTCACCTTAGAATAAATTGCTTATAGATGGCATCTCGAGTCATAAGCAACTAAATAGATTATCAGATTAAAATTGGATGGAATTCTCAACTCAATGAACCCTTGTTAGCGACCTTACTCCAAAAAAAGAAGGTCTGCTCATTTTCATCTGTCCTTATAGAGGTACATTTGAGTCACTAATCCTTTTCTAGTGTCTTTTCTGGTCTCCTAAAGCCTAAGCCTTCACCTTTTGACCTTTGATTATGGATGTGTTGAATGATGAGATCCGAATTAGCTCATGGTTCAAGTAAGTACCTTGAAGGATGGAGGTTCATCCACTGCATGATGCTACATTGATGACGAGATCAATTTGCTTCAGCCTGATCTTTGGAGTTGTACCAATAGTTTCTGCTTTCTTCTCTTCCCTTCAGTACTAATTACTTTTGTTGTTTAAAGAAAAAGCAACCGGGACTGTTCTCGTTCTGTAATAAATAATTTCATGGAAAAGGTACTAGGTGCTGTTAGTGCTATCTGTTATTTTAATATACTATGCATAAGAAATATTTCAGCCTCAGCTAGATTTGCAGCTAATATTGATAGCTCAAGGGTTAAGCATTCTATAGCTTTTTTTAAGTCGGAAACTTAAACCAGGCTTAATTGTATTGGTTGGAACCATAATACTAGTTCTAGTAATCTTCTGTGCAATGTTACCGAAATGCTAAAATACTGTTTAAGTAACCTCTGGAATATTATAGACCTGGAGAAACCATCAGTCATGCACCTAATCGAAAAATCGTTTGTTGCTGCAGAGAGAATAATATTTAGCTCTATGACTAATACACTGCCAAAAAAGAGGATTTGTGATGTTAATGATTGTCTATGCTCCAATTGTTTGGAGAGCGTGCTTGTCTTTTGTAATTGGTGTTCAAATCACTGATACTTCAACCGAAATCACTAATTTTCTTGGCTTCGATCTGCTGAATCATGATATTATATTCTTATTGCGTCAAAGCAATAAATGTTGGTTTTCCTTACTAAGTTGTGGTATTTCTTGAGGCTTTCAGAGGCTACTATTCCATTATCTTGGGCCACAAGAATGATGATTGCTCTTGGAGCAGCTAAAGGGCTTGCATTCCTTCACAATGCTGAAAGACCTGTTATCTATCGTGATTTCAAGACCTCAAATATATTATTGGATTCTGTAAGTCATGTTTCCGGGACTCCTCCAACTATTTAACTCACTTGATTTTCTCTGGCCTTACCTTTCTTGATTCCCTCTATTTTTGTGTTTATTGGAATAACATGAGATTGGTGGAAATTGCAGGATTATACGGCCAAACTATCTGATTTTGGGCTTGCAAAAGCGGGGCCACAAGGTGATGAAACCCACGTATCAACTCGGGTGATGGGTACCTATGGTTATGCAGCTCCAGAATATGTTATGACCGGTATGCACTAATGTTTTGTGGCTGCTATGATACGATCAGACGTAGAACCATCTTTGTAGGTTCAATTAAAAAGATTTGCCGAGAAAGGTGATTTCTAGAAACTGGTAAATGTGTCAGACATCAGACTTGTTATGATATCTGCAGGACCTTCTATTCTACTGGAACTGCTGTGGCACTTCAGTTGTTTAAAACCAAACTAGATTACAGTCTGGAGTTAAGTCAGTGCTCTATATGCATGTTGTAATTGTATTGGTGTCAGTCCTTGACGAAGATTCCATATGACTAACACATATCATAGGTTCCATTTGGAGAACTAGGGAAAAGACGAGTGTTGTTTAGTTGTCAAAGCCATTCTGACTCTTATCTTAGATCCTAAAGTTCAACTTTATTGACATGTAAGAAGGAATTTCAGTATTCTACCAGTACCTAATTTGTCTGATGTATATTTTTAATCCAAATTTTGGTGGCAAGATTGATTATTTTTGTAGACATATCTATTTGATATTGGCATACCTAATACAACTATTAACATTTTGTGGACGCAGGACACCTTACTGCAAGAAGCGACGTGTACAGTTTTGGTGTAGTACTCCTAGAACTATTGACTGGAAGGAAGTCTGTTGACAAAACCAGACCAAGCAAGGAACAGAATCTAGTCGACTGGGCTCGGCCAAAGCTTAACGATAAGAGAAAAATGCTGCAGATCATAGACCCTAGATTAGATAACCAATACTCGGTGAGGGCAGCACAAAAGGCTTGCAGTTTGGCATACTATTGCCTTAGCCAAAACCCCAAAGCAAGACCCTTGATGAGTGACGTGGTTGAGACTTTAGAGCCACTACAATCCAGTGGTGGCAGTGCAAATGAAACCTCATCAACCGGAAGTGGTGTTCGATTTGCCATGGGGAGGGTCCCAGATTACAGAACACATCACCGTTATGCTGGCTCTCTTGGTGCTGCAGCTGGTTGTCGGTCTCCCAACCCAAATTGTTCCCCAGGTGCCCCTGCAGCATGCCGTGTTAGATAATGAGTGCGCCATTATTGAATGTTATTCCAATGCTGCAAAGCTCGGTTTTACTGCTGTTCTGTACTTGATGTAAATTGCAGGAGAAAGTATAGTCTTTTAAGTTTGTTGTGGTTCTTTAATGGGCAAATCTGTATGAGGTGAAGAGCAATTTGCTGACACAGTTTTAGCTTCTTCCTTCTTTTTTTCCCCCTTGTTTGCCTTATGGAAGAATTGAATGTGTGTTTTGCGTAAGTTCTACTACTTTGATTATACTTTCATCTATGCATATATATTATTCTAAGATGTAGAGGTAGGAATTCTGTTTTGAAACCACATTTGGAATCATTCATCTCTATTTGCGGTTTTTTGTGAAGACTGGTGATGCAGATGCGATTGTATAAACTTCTGATTTGACCTTTTTTATTCTTCTCTGAAATTACCCATTTCCAAGTTTTGGTTTGATCAACGTGTGTTGAAGATGATTAATACCATAAAATTCTCTTATATATTGAATAAAAGGACTAGATATCCCCAGGGTATCATGCAGCTCTTTATTACTGTTTCTCTCCATTTCCTCAAGTACCTTTTGGAAGAGTTAGAGGGCAGCTTGGTGCAATAAGCTCCCGCCATGCGCAGGATCTGAGGAAGGGTCGGACCTTTCCTCACCACAAGGGTAGGCAGCTTACCCTATATTATTTTGGACGAGTTACATCTGTTAAAATTATAATGTAATCGGGAGATTTGGTTTGTGATTCATTATAAATGTTATTTAAGTTATATAATGCTACAATGTTTTTCAAGATATCACTAAAAAATAATATATGAAATCTGTATCTTTGTAGTGTTATTTTCTTCCATTCAAACTGTAAAAAGGTTTAAGAGATCATTTCCTCCAACTATTGATTATAAAATGATTGACATTTCTTTAAGTTAAATTAAAATCTGCTTAAAAGACTAAAATTTCAGTAATAATTTAAGTCCCTGCCTTTAGTGAAAAAATGTTCAGGATTCTTTCTTGCAAAATAAATAAAAACCTTGTTTGAAATTCTAAACTTCAGTATAATTCAACTCAATCATATAAGATTTAATTTAATTATGTTAAAACGATTTAAGTTGTTAATCTATATGTATATCTACATCTATATATATTAAAGCTATAAAGTTACTATATATATTAAAGGATAATTTTGAATTTATAGATAAAGTTTTTAAATTTGAATTAAAATAAAAAAATTATCTTTTATTACCATGTTATCATACTTAATTCGGTTAATGATCATATGCAATCATGTTAGGAACTTTTGTTATCTTAATTCAAATTATGTAAATACTACTTCGCCTCTAGCAAAAAAAAAAAAAAAAAAAAAAAAAA